>VWZG01004229.1:13966-43032 GCA_013396735.1 Grallaria varia | reverse complement strand
GGGACAGGGGGGAAGGAATCGGGGGTGGGCCGGGGAGCAGCATCCCCCCGGTGAGGGGTGACAGGTTGCGGCCCCAGCGGGGCCGTGCGGCGCATTCCTGAGGGAGGGAGCTGTGGGGATGGGGCCGGGGCTCCCCGGCCGGCGCTCGGGCCTGCCGTGGTGTCGGGAGGAAATGGTGCATCATCCTGCGGTGTGGGAAGGCAGATAATTCCCTTTCTCGGCCGACTGTGGCACTGAGGGGGTCGGGGGGGAGCGCAGGGCTTGCTGCAGGCGTTGTGTGGGTTAGTGGTGCTCGAAAGGTAAAAGAGTGTTGTTCCTGGAGTGTTTTCCAGGCTGCCTGGGAAGTGGGATTGGCTTGTTGTGGCCGGAGTTTTTGGAGAAATACATCGAATGTGATGTTACTTGTTGTCAATTTTCTGTAATCCACCGTTGCTAAATATGTTTGTGGTCGTAGAGCATCGTCCTGACATAAGAAAAAGAAATACTTCTCTGTGTTGTCCTCTTTTTCCCTTTGCCTTTGGAGTTCTGGGTGGTTGTGTCTGGAGTGGCTTGTTGTGAAACCCTACAACAGTCTGAAGAATTAAACTTGCTTCTGCTTTATAACATAGAATTCTTTGGCTATAACACACACAAACACACGCACCCAAAATTAGTTAAGTAAAACATACAACTGACGTCTTTTTCAGTGACGTTTTCTAACCAGCTGCCCAGAATTACTTGGTTTCATTATGTCACTTTTTTTTTTGTGACCTGGAGGAAAAATAGGGGTTTTTTCCCCCCTCTTTTCGTTACTTTGTCATGGGTGGGATTGAGATCAAGACGACCCAGAAGCAGAAGTACCTCGAGGGTGTCATCCTGTTAGTGCATCAGCAGAGGACAGTAATACAAAACTATGCCTATCAGGTGGAAACTGCTCTCTAATCTGACAGGCTGATTTGCTGGAGTGGAGTTACTGCTGTTACAGAACTGTTTTCTGCCCCAAACCTCCAGGATTTGGGCAAAGATTTGGGCAGGGAGTGGAAGTTAAAGTGGAAGAGGTGTTGATGTGACACAGGGTGAGAACATCACTGGCTGCATAGACCACAGTGAAGTTCTTAAAAACCCCACTTTATTTCCTATGTGATTGATTCTACAATTTGCTGCTGCTTTGACACGGAGGAGGTTCCAGTTCTGGCAATATTACTGGATTGATTGGAGCTGATAAATGTTAAAACCAATCAATTCCCCAGACTTTTCTCTCAGTGTGGGGGAAGGCTCAGGGTTAATCTGAGTGCAGCTGAGCCTCTGGACAGACCCAGCCTTAGGAACAGACGGAGAGTTTGTTTCCCAGTGTGATTTTTCTGGATACCAATCCAGCCTACAATGAGAGGGACTTACCAGCTTTGCTCTTGGCACCCCTTGTGCTCAGTGTTTTCCCCGTGGGGTTTGCTGGTCCCTCCCTTGGACCTGGAAACTTGGAATCCTCGGCTTCATCACTTCCCAGATGTTTATTTCTGCGAAGCTGGGCATAAAGCTGGGAAACACACCTATTTGTTGGACAGTCAGGAGCTATTGCTGTGTTATTGATTGCGTTTGTAGTTCCACGCTTGGAAATATCCACTGTAATTTTGTCAAATTCCTTCTCCCAGCTATGGCTCAATTTTCTGCACGGTTGGAGTATTACGTAATATCTTGCTGATTCCCCCAACCTCCAACTGCTGGTGTTTTCTACTCATTACAGGGAGGAAATACAACAAAAACATGTTAAAAAAAAGAAACCAAACAAAAAAATAAACAGATACCATCCAGAGACCTTTTATTGAGTGTTGCTTCTTGATTCTCTGTCAATAAGCTGCTACTGTGAACTGTCTTGTGCTTTGTGCTTGAGACACTCTGAACAAAATGTGTGTCCAAGTCTGGAAACACCTGATGGTGCAGGAAACTGTTGTGAGATGGAAGTGTTTGTAGCCTTGAGGAGGCAAAGAAACTGCTGATGGTCAGAAACTGCTTCTGTAAATGTACTAGAAGGTCTTGTTTTCATGTTATCAAGTGTCCCTTTACTGGTTATTTTGAAGGAAGGAGGCTCTGATCTCTCTGTGAGCAGTGACAGGACTCATGGAATGGCTGGACCTGTGTCAGGGTAGGGTTAAGCTGGATTTTGGGAAAGGCTCTTCTCCCAGAGGGTGGTGGGCACTGCCCTGGACACGGCTCCAGGGCTGCCAGAGCTCCAGGAGCATTTGGACAACACTCCGAGGGACAGGATGGGATTGTTGGGGTGTCTGTGCAGGACCAGGGGTTGGATTGGATGATTCTTGTGGGATTGGGATATTCAGTGAGTGACTCTGGAAGTCTCTGCTGTGCATAACTGAAGATTCAAGAAAATACATAGCACAGATGAAATGGAATTTGTGGGGGATGGGTTTGGTTTGAGGTTTTTTTCCTCCACGTTTTTGGGGCTGGAAAGACACTGTACCACTGCCTGTAGCAAATGCCTGGGAAAGACTTGGGAGTTCCTGTTTGTTCAGTGGGGGAATTCTGGCTACAGGCAGGGGTTGCACAGTTGTGTCCTGTGAAGTGTCACTGGCCTTGCAGCTCCATGGATGTTTAGACATGTGTAGAGTTTCTAAAGTCAGGCTCATGGGAGGGATTAAACATTCCAACACCCAGTTCACAACTGGAAGATGCTGTTTTGGCTGTGAATACAGTAGGAGCCAGTAGGATCCTGGTGACTTTTAGAGAAAATGGTACTAAAATGTTCATAGTGAGATCTCAGCTCAGCTTTTTTTTTAACCTGTGATAGAAGTCTTACTGAATAGATTCTGTTTTATGACTGTGGACTTTAAAAATGGCTTTATCCAGAAACACAGAATTTATATTGTGCTTTTTAACCTGGATCTGATGTAATTCTCAGGCTGTGAATCATAGAAAGCAGTGTTGGTGCTTTTAAAAATTGATCCAGCTCCTGATAACAGACTTTTCCAGCAGAAAGGAGTGCCCTTGTGCACACCTGCAAGCAAATTAAATACAGAGAAGTCAGGATATTATTTGCAAACAAGCTAGTTTTAATAAGTAAATAATCTCGTCAGTTCAGTGGTGTTGTTCCTGAAAATTTAGTGGATTGTTTAGGACTATAAACATTTAACTTGTTTGCATGTTTAGAAACATTTTGTTTTGGGTCATGTGTAGACTTTCAGGGTGTAGTTGGGCAGTGGATACTGAAGTTGCTGAGGAAGTTTGAGGAATCTGGATCACCACTTTTCCTTTGGAGTAGCCAGGACACCCTTTGCCTTGACAGCAGTACAGTTGGAACAATGTCAGATGTGACATCACACGTGCCAGTGACATCAGCACAGCATCAACCTGAACAGGCTGAGGTGATAGTCTAAAAATGGAAGCTTACCTTCATTCAGTTCAAACAGAAATACATGTTTTAGACTCAAAATGTGCAGGAATAGTACTTGTAGAGGTTCACAAAATGATTTGCTTTAACAGGAGTCTAGTTGTCCAGAGTTTTTTCCTCCTTTCCACAAAGCCTAAGTTGCTGCATTTACCAATAAGCTATCTCAAAAATGAGAATCAATGTGAATATCTTTGTTAGGGCAGTGACAAGAACTGATACTTGAGAAAAATTGTATGGGCAGAGGTAATGGTCTAGAAAAACTTGCTGGACTTGGAGCTAAACAGGTAGAAGTTTGCTTGTGGGACTTGATCAGATGGAGAAATAATTTAAGAATATATGTATATTTTAAATGTAGCTTTAATTACTGTTCTGCCCACATTGCTACAGAAACAAATAAATAAATCAGATCATAATTGTATATACAACTTTTCTTTGATAACAGTGGTTTACAATGGGGAGACTTTATTGGTGCCTTCATTTCCTCCACCTGTCTCTTTCATGGAAGCATTTGACCTCAACAAGTTGTGCTTAAAACACACGTTTGTTGAATTTCTTAGAAGCACTTGTGGGCACTGAAGGAAATTCGGGGAATGGTGTTTCTCTGCTGCATTTGAGAGCGAGACAACTTACTCAGGATTTCCTGTCAGCTTGTGGCTGTTCATACTCTGTCACTGTGGGTGTTTGGGTGCAGGAGGGTTGGAAATCACCCTCCGGAGCTCTGCTTTCCAGCAAGTGAGATCCCAGGGAACTGTCCTTTAAATGTGACATCCTGTAATTCCCTCAGGGAGCACAAGCTTAAGCCTTGCAGATGATACTCAGCTCTATCCTGGGAATCTTCTGCACCATCCCTGCCCCTTTCTGCACCCCCAGCTTGCCAGTGGGATAAAAGCCCCTGTGTTGCTCAGTAGCAAATATTTATAACTTGTGTGATTTAGAACTGATTTAGGGGATTTTTCCACTTAAAACAGAAACGACAACATTAATACCAAAAGCGTGAGGGCAGCACTTTGCTGCCCTGCTTTGGCAGTGCCACCAAGCAGACATAAAATGCCCCTGGCCCAGGCTTTATATATATAAAATATATAGAATATCTAAGCTACTAAATTATTCTTTTTGCTCTTTGTTTTATTAATCCAGTAATCTTGTTTTTGAACAGCTGGGATATTCAGATACGGGTGTAGGTGAAGGTGAATTGTTACAATAAAAATTATTTTTTTTAGAGTATGATTCTTGGTAAGATGTGATTTATTTTTTTTAATGTTGATGTGAGTAAGATTATTAAATTAGGGTAGTAAAACCATCACACTTATTGAAATTGGGGTGATATCCTTTAGAGAGAACACAGCTGATGATTTTTGAGGAAAATGTAGGTGTGTTGGAGGGGGAAGTTGGTTGGAATTTGATTCCCATCTCCTTCCTCTCCTTATTGCTTCTCTTACTGATCTCTGATAAGGTCAGAGAAAAGACTAAACAAAGTAACTTAGCAAATTAAGGGCTCTGCCTGCCTCTAACAACAGTTTCCTGATAGGATGGGCTGCAAACTGGACTCTCCGAGTGCTTGTAATTCCTGTTTATTAAGAAATAAGGCCTGGAGTGAGTTTTCTGTTGGAACGAAGCGACCTGTGTTTATGTACTGGTTGTGAGAGTGGGTTTATTTGACAGTCACACAACCTTTACATTTTATTTAGATTAAAACAGTTCTGCCAACCATTTTGAAGCTGTGCTGCAGCTTCAAGGAGGGAAAGCATCCTGTGCTCTGATGTCTGGTTTAGGCCACATGTTTTAATCTCTAAATTGATAATCTCAAAGCTGAATTTCCATAATAATAATGATGACAAACTGCATTTCAGCTCGAGCTGGTTTGGATGAGCTCTTAGAAATATCAACCCGAGGTGACAGCAGGAAAACGTTCAGTGAGGGCTCCCAGATGTTTGCGTTTCTGGAAAGTTGATGTAAATAAAGGCATGGAGAGGATTCCAGGGGTGGGTGCTGGAGGTCACTCTTTCTCATTAGTCATCAACCACTTGGGCATTTTCTTGCTGTCATTTCCAGCTCCCTGGGAACGTGTTTGGATTGTAGAGGTGTGAGGTGTTTCCAGCAGCTCTTCCAGGAGCTGAACAATCTGCAGAGGGGAGGGAAATGTCGCTGCTGCCGCCAGGGAACCCTCCCCAGGATGGGGGAGGTCTGCTGGGAAAGACGAGTTTTCATGGCTTTATTTTAATTTGAAATATGACTATGGAAGTGCAAATGTTTTACTTTTTAAAAAATTGCTAAAATGGCAGCAGAGCTACTTGACAAATGACAGGTAACATTTACCCTGCAAGCAGAAACTGAGGCTGTAAAACCCTTTTTATGATTTGCCTGTAAGGGAGAATCTGAAATAAAAGAATTCATGGGCAATAACAAACCTTTCTTTTGCAAAATGAGATCAGGTTTCTTATTGAACACAGATCTCTGCTAGGCTTATGGTTTCTGTAAGACCTGAGCTGTTGACTTTAAATAACATTTTACCTTGTGAGAGGAGTAAAATGAACAGCAATGGATTGCCAGGAGGGAAAAGAGGTGGAAAGAAGAATTTGGGGAGAAAAAAAACCAGAGTTAGAGATTTATTTCTTGTTAACATGCTTATGATCTGTATTAAAAAATTATGAGGAAGATTAACTTGCGAGGAGAAACAGTTTTGAAGGTTTAAGCCTTAAGCATCTCAAGAGGATTAAGTGGAAGTAGGAAGAGTTAAGGAAGAGACAAACATATGGTGAAATTAGGAGTGATGACTCAAAGGCAACTCTAAAATAAAAATCAAGTTTTGCTTGCTTTGAAGAATTCGATTACTTTGGATATTTACTGGTGTGGATGTAATTCCAATATACTTTTGGGGAATTTATAGTTGGGGTTGGATGTGGTTAAAGGAGATTCAGTTTTCTGCTCCTGTTCAAACACTGGCAGGGAGCAGAATGTCAAAAATACTTAACGGCTGAAGAGCAGAACTTTGCATGGAGGGTTTGTTTAGAAAAGCAGGAGGTTATTTAGAGAACTCTTGGCTGCTTCTTACCACAAACTTCCTCTCTCTTTCCTTGCTTTAGTTTTAGCTGTTTTATCTGGTGAGATTTGGAAGCATCAGCTGAAGAATGATGAGTTCCTACAAAATCCATGTAAAACCTGTCATTCTCCCCATAGTGCTGATCTTTCCCCGACAATTGTCTCACCCCATAACAAGTTCTTACAAATTAGGAACTTGTAGGTCGCCAAGGCTTTGCTTTATTTTTTCCCCTGTTTTATAACTGGGGAATTAAAATGAAAAACATTCCAAGAGTGGAGAAGAAACAATTATTGTCAGAATATTTCTCCGAGTGGAGTTTTGATTACTGCGTTCTAGTGCTGCCAGTATTCAGGGTGTCTTGGGATAACTCTATTATCTGTATGGAATATGATTTTTCTGGGTAACTCCTCTAATTTTTCATGATCTGGCATCTCCAGGAAAAATAAAAAAAGGCACTTCTGGAGGTTTCAATTTGGTAATGAGTTTTCTGGACTAGGACTGATACCCAATGCCTTGGAATCAAGAGACAAGCACGGGGAGTGATCCTTTGCTCCGGATTTTAAGGAAACCAGGTTATCCCTGTTCCACTCTCCCAAATGAGAAGCCGCAGGTCCTTTGCCCTGGCATTTCACTGGATGCCAGGTCATTCCTTTTATCCCTCTGCTATGATTGTGTGGATTTTCCAGTCTGTTCTCTTCAGCCTGAAGACTTGAAATGAAACTCCCTGTGTCATTTCCAGCTCAGCACTTTCCATGCTCTTCAACAGGGTGCAGGTTGAGGAAGAGCTTTTTGGGGGGATTGAAGAGCACAGAAGGTAGAATGTGCACACTCCTGGTTTTGGGAAGTGTTCAGGCTTCGTTCACAACTACATTTTTGGTGTAAATTATCCTTGGCTCTAATTCAGTCAGTGTATCCCCTTCATGTCACTCCTTTACAGTTGTTTTTTTCCAGGTGGTGATTGACTTCTTGTAGTAGGACTGTTCACAGTTCTTTGTTTCCAGCCTTTCACTTTTGTAATCCAGGTTTCCCATCAAGACTTATCTTTGGTTTGGCAACTTCCATCTCCCCTCAGTGTTAATGTCTAACCTGAAGTCTGTTTTTACAGGTACAGATTGTTTGCTCCCTCTCGTCAGTCTGTTCTACACTGCCCTGTTAATAATTAGGCAACTCTGTGTAACCTCTGAGCTCCCTGTGCCTGACTTTCACCTGCATTTCACCCAGAGCACATTTCCTTCTCCTCTGGAGGCTGTGCAGGGACTGCGAGTGCTCTATCTCCTGTGGAATGCCAGGCAGGAAGAGTGGTTGGTGCCCTGTTTAGTGTGTGCATTAAATCTAAAAACTTACTCCTTTGATTCATCCACTCCTCAGACAGTGCCACATCCCACTTTGCCCTCTCAGTTAACTTGCCCTTTCCCCCCCTCCTTTCTTGTCTCCCCTTATAAATCCACACCTTCCATTGTCCTTTCCAAGGCTTTGAAGAATGCAGGAAGGTAATGGTCTTTTCCTGTGCTTCCATATCTCATCCCCTTGTTTTATTGCCCCAATTATCTTTGTCTCGCTCCTCTTCTCTGTGCTTTGTGCACTTCTTGGATGGTTTTTGATGCCTTGCTGGTCCAAGGAGCAGCCACTCAGTTTTTGAAACAGTTAATTAAAAATGTACTTCCTCTGCAGACTTCTCCAAGTTACCTTTTGCTGAATAAAACTTCCTGAAAAATGAATATACTTGGAAATTTCTGCTGGGATCTCCTAGTTTCTTAAAAGGGAGTTGGTTTGTCTTGAGAAGTAGAAAACGAGACTATTTAGCAGAAGTCTGGTAATTTTCAGGTCACTTCTGGGATTATTTGTTGAGTTGATACTCCCCACATCTCTCAGGTCAAGTCTCTGCTCTCGCATGATGGTTTGACTGTTGATTCCAGCAGCAGGTGAAGTTTTGAGCTGATCTGTAAAGTCAGGAGGTAATTAGGAGGAAAAGGTGACAAGGAAACATTTCCTGTGTTTCAAAAAGGGCTGCTCTCTGGTCCTTGGATAAAATGTCTCCGTCTGGAAGTGGTTGTGATGGGGTGAGAATGAATCTTTTTTGACTGTAATCTTAACTGTGTTCACAGATAGGTGTGGTTGTTATTTATATCCAGGGCAGTTTGTGGGCTCACAGAGGGCCATAATATTTTGTCTCCCGCATCTTGATATTTCTGCCCGTACCTCCAAGCCTGCCCCTGCTTCTCCTGGCCAGAAAGAATTGTGATCTCTGAATTATTTACCAAGTATTTTCCTAAACCCTCTGCCTGCAGCGCTTTCCAATTCCCTCCTAGTTCAGAGGTGCCAGCACTGCTGGGGAGGACATGAGAACTGGGGGAATATTAAGTGTTCATGAGCAAATAAACACCGGGGGTGCCCTGCTGATTGCAGAGATTCCACTTTACCTTTCGCTGTGGCTCCGTCTGAAATACACTTGATGTTGGTCCCTGCCAGAGCAGTGATTCAGCATTTGAAGGTGGAACAGCACAGGCAGATTTTAAGGATGTGTTTCAGTGCTCTTTGCTGTGGTTCCCCTGTGCCTAAACAAGGCAAGCAGCACTTTTTTCCTCACAGGTGATTTTGGCAAAAGGCAGTGATGGATATTCCCTGTTTTTTCCCATCCTGGCTTGCTGTGATGTCACTCAATGACAGGTATTTGATTGCCTGTAGAGCTGTGTTGGAGTTGAACATCTCTCTTTAATTGTATTTAACTGCCTCATAAAGCATCTGTAGAAGGCTTTGACAAACCAGGCTGAAAGTGTTTTCCAAATAGTAGAAAAATCTTTAAAATGGAGAACCTTTGGGCCATTTTAGAGCCACAGTGAGTACTGTGCTGACATGCAGCAATTCCATCAGCAGTTTGTCAGGACTTCTATTCCCACCTGCTTGTCTGGACCATTGGGGAAGGAAGGATACAGGATATAAGAGTGGCAGTTACTCAGAAGATATTAAATAGTCCTCTGTCTCTCAAGCTCATGCTTTTTTTTTTTTTTTTTTTGCCTTTAGACCACAGAAACCTTCTTTGTGTGTGTAAGATGGAGCTGATGTTTATGTGCACCTTCAAATCCTGTTCAAACACAGAAATTAGCTGTTAAAATTTCGATTTTTGCATCACGTCATTGTCTGTTTCCTTCCCCATTCATATGACTGATGGCAACAGCCTTCTGCAGTTTGCTGTGGGAATTTCGGATTAACTTCTGCCCTCCAGAAAAACCTTCAGCTTCTCTGGGTTTTCCACCAGGTTTGATGCACAAGTTGAATAACATGAGAAGTTGTTGTCTCTTCTTTCCCCCCTCTTTTATCCCTCGTTTTCATGCCATAAAGGGACGTGTTGCCTCTAAATTTACCAATTTGCCTTTAAGAAGGACCCACTGGAGTCTTTGAACTGCATAATTACCTTTAGTGTTAAACCACTCTTCCAAGTGTAGAGATCCTTAATGGCCCCAGTCTCCCTGGAAGTGGAATTGCTTCCAGTTTACCTGGAAATGTTCTTCTTTTAGAAAATTGCTTGTTGCTGCTAAATACCTTTATGTGGAAAGATGGAGCTTTAAGAAGTCTCTCAGGAATGGGCTGGGCCCAAAATCCCTGTGAGGGAGAAGACAAGTAGGATGTTGTGGCATGAGGCTGAATTGACACCTTCATTTGTGCTGGGAATGTGGGGAGATGAGGGGCCAGGGTGGTGGTTCAGAGAATTTAAAAGTTACTTTAGGTTATTTTTGCTTTTTTTTCTTCACCCCTCTAATGCTTCTTAAATAAAAGTTGCATTATTTCTCCCTCTGCATAGGGAGGGATTTTAGCAGAAACCAGAATACCTTGCATTGCAAGTAAAAAACTGTTATTTAAAAAGTAAAATCACTGAAGCTGCAATTTTAACAATACCAAGAACAAAATCTAATTTGACATCTCAGTCTTGTGTTTTACTTATTTATTTACGTACTTACTCATTTACTTATTTATTCCTTGGGCTTTCCTCTGCTCAAACCTTTCCATCAGCTGAGCATCTTGTTGCTCCGTGTGCAGACAGGTTGTGGTGAAGAGGTGAAAACCTTCATCCTTTTCCCTGGCTGTTCCTCCTCCTCTCAGGAATTCGTGTCCCAGCTGTTTGTGCTGTGCTATAAAACAGATCAAAAACCAAATAATGTCCATTTAAGAGCCTGGTTGGAGTGGAGGGGGAACCCTGAAGGGGGAAGGGAAAAACTCGGGAGTGTCCTGCCCAGGGACTGGAAAGGGCAGGAAATGGCGCAAAAACTCCCCCAGCCATGGAGAGGAGGAGCCACTGCTTGTCCTGGAATTCAGATTTTATCTATGCCCCAAATGTGACAGGAGACAGTGAAGGGATGATGACCTTGGAGACAAGACTTAATGCTGCCTGTGGAAGAGCAGTCAGATAACCACGGAAAAGTACTGTTTGCTAATTTGGGCTTAATTTGAGTGGCAGAAAGTTGTATATTTTAATTTCTTTGGAGGAATTATGGTTATCTTAAGATTAATGCAATAAAGCCTGCAGCAGGGTGCATATGGATGTCTCTTTTTAAAATGTTGATTTTAAAAATCAGCAGTTTAGAAATCAACATTTTAAAACTTTTTTTTTCCCTATCTGCAAATGCAAGCAGTTTGTAAAGCACTTTAATGTGAGAGCACTCGGGTTTCCATCCGTGCCAGCTGCCTGCAATTCTGATCTTACCAAGTTAGTTGTTTGTCCCTGAGCTTGGCTGCAGGAAATAAATTCCCTTTGAATTAAATGTGCACCTCTGCAGGGTTAAATACTTACTTCTGATAGTCACTATCTCTTTTTCAGTGTTTATACGGGGTCACCTGATCTTTTTAAAAGGAAATTAAGCCTGAAACAAAGCCCTCTCTTGTTTCAGGTTAGGCAGTGCCTGTGTCCCAGGATTTCTGGAGGTGTCCAGAGCCATGAGGAAGAGGTTGAGTGAGCCTTGCTTAGGACAGGGCTGGGCTGCAACTGGAGCCTGTGCTGAAATCCAGACCTAAATCCAGCCCTTAAATCCAGGCCCTGCCACTGAGATTAAACACTCCAAGCTCTGTTCATGG
Source organism: Grallaria varia (assembly GCA_013396735.1). Lineage (NCBI taxonomy): Eukaryota > Metazoa > Chordata > Aves > Passeriformes > Formicariidae > Grallaria > Grallaria varia. The sequence goes on along the minus strand of VWZG01004229.1, from coordinate 31,546 downwards.
CAGTTTGGGGGAAATTACGAGCATGTGTGTTCATGGAATGGTTTGGGTTGGAAGGATCTGAAGGATCGTCTATTCCAACCTTCCACTAGACCAAGTTTCTCCAAGGCCTATCCAACAGGGCCTGGAACACTGCCAGGAATGGGAATGGACCCAACCCACCATGGCAGGAGGTTGGAATGAGGTGATCCAATATTAGGTACTTTACTCATCCCTTTCTGTGTCCTTCTGAGGGCAGAAGCAGCAGCAGTGGAGCTCGTGGCTGTGTGTGCAGGAAGAGGAAGGCAGGGAAACCTCCCTGTAAAGCAGAAAGCATTTAGCAGAGAGCTGAACTAAGGCATGTGCTGCTTTTATCTCTGCCCAAGTTATGAATCCGTGTTTCCAAGCTCATCTTTGAAGATGGTTTGTGTGCCTGCCTTAGGGATCAGGACTCAAAAGTCAGAGCTGGGTTATTTACTCTATTTTGTTTCAAACCCTCCCTTCAGGTGACTTGGTGTCTCAGCCTGCCTGTGTGTTCATTTCCTGTGCTGCAGTGCTTCTCACCCTGGTGTTCTCTGCAGGTGGCACCTGGGAATTGGGACCTTCATTAGGGTATAAAACAATGAGAATTTCCCTCTGGCCAAAGGAATTCAGTTTGGAGTAGAAAAATGATCACCAACACCTTCCTTAATATTAGTGAGGTATCAGAGGAGGTTTAAGCCATAGGGAATTACTCTGTTATGTTTCTGGAGTCACTCTGAACTCAGGGGTTTGGTTTGCTTTTCAGTTGGGGTTGCACGTTACACCTACAGTTTTTTCATGTTAAGAACTTAATTGGTCTGATCTCTGAAACTCTTAAAATGAAAATAAGTGAGTTGTAATGGTGGCCTCAGGGTAAAGCAGTACATTGTGGGTTAAGTGGGGAGTCTCTTGTGTTAACCTTGGAGTCCTTAAAGGAAATTATGCTCATTCTTGTAAGGAGCTGCATGTTGAAGATTGATTGGAGGGTGGTGCATCCCCTTCTCAGCAAACATGTGGTAACACCTGAATATGTTTAATGGGACTTCATTCTCTGGAAGTGCTCAGAGAGGAGGGAGGTGGTGGCTTTAACTCCTGCCACGAGATTTAACAGTGCTCCCCAAGTTGGGTTTTCATTTGTGTTTGATTTTGATGGGGTTTTTTTCTCTTTTTGTGGACCAACAGGGTGAGGATCAAGCCTCAATTTCTTCTGCTGAGCTGTGAGATACTGTTCAATCTTCAAACTGGCGATGTCAAGGGTGCCAAGTCCCCCTCCGCCGGCAGAAATGTCGAGTGGGCCTGTAGCAGAGAGCCGGTGCTACACCCAGGTGAGTGCACACCTGTAGCAGAGAGCCGGTGCTACACCCAGGTGAGTGCACACCTGTAGCAGAGAGCCGGTGCTACACCCAGGTGAGTGCACACCTGTAGCAGAGAGCTGGTGCTACACCCAAGTGAGTGCACACCTGTAGTAGGGCTGGTGCTACACCCAGGTGAGTGCACACCTGTAGTAGGGCTGATGCTACACCCAGGTGAGTGCACACCTGTAGTAGGGCTGATGCTACACCCAAGTGAGTGCACACCTGTAGTAGGGCTGGTGCTACACCCAGGTGAGTGCACAGCTGTGCTCAGGTGCTCTGACTGAGCAGGTGTGGAGCCTGTGGGAAGGGATTAGTTCAGAAGAAGTTTGGAGTCTGGTGTTTCACCCTGGCTGAGTGTCCTGCTTTGGAGTGGCAGTTACACACACAGCAACTACACAGGGCAGTTGCACGCACAGGGCAGTTACACACACAGCAGCTGCACAGGGTTGTTACACACACAGGGCAGTTACACACTCCAGTCACGCACAGGGCAGTTACACATGGGAATTACACACTCCAGTTACACAAGACAGTTACACGCTCCAGTTGCTACCATGGCAACATCAGATTGTTCCTCTGCCCTGTGGCAGAGCCCTGGAGGAGCAGCTGGAGCAGCCCAGTGCCCACTGCAGCTGTTCCCAGCATCTCCTGTGCCCAGAGGTTGTTTATCACTCAGGTTATTCTGTCACACTTTTAGGTTTTCAGGTTTTGCCTTTAGGATGGGTGAGGTAGATGAGAATGGTCCTAAACCTCCTTTTGCCCTCTCTCTTAAGATCAAGGTGGTGAAGTTCTCCTACATGTGGACCATCAACAACTTCAGTTTCTGCCGGGAGGAGATGGGTGAGGTCATCAAGAGCTCGACCTTTTCATCTGGAGCCAATGATAAGCTCAAATGGTGAGACACAGAGCAGAGAGGTTCCCCCTGTTCATACAGCTCTGAAATTTGTGCCTCTGTGACAAGAGGAAGTGCACAAAACTGTCCTTGCACTGCACACAGGTTCTTGCAGCCTTGGGCGTACAGTGTGTGCAAGGGGACAAAGCCCTGTCGGTTCAGCACAGGGAACTCACAAAGCAATATTTATCTTAAAAACATGTTTATCTTAACTATAAATGGGGCAGTGAGGGTGCGCAGCCAGTGTATTCCAGCTCTACTTCCTCCTCCCAGTTTCAGCCCCTAATACTCCATGTTGTTAAAAAGTTAATTTTTTCTGCACTCAAAAGAGTTAATTTTCCCTGCACTTCAAATCCTGCAGTTTAAGCTGCTGCTGTGAATTACCTTTCTCTTTATGGCAGCTTTTTGTGAATGTGGAGAAAACAAAAATGAGGGAAGTAACAATGTTCTGTAACTCTTCCTGCCCAGGAGCTGCTGCTTCTTCAACATGTCATTATTTTTGGCCTTTTCCTTTCAGACTTTTCTTTTCTTCCCTGAGTTCTCAAGTCATTTCCAGAAACTTGGGGTGGACTTTGGTCAGAACGTGTGTCTGCTGTGAGTCCTGTAGATCCAGGGACACCTGATTCCTTATTTTATCACTTGTGGCTGATGTGAAGCGTCTTAGAGTCTTTCTTTAAACCTCCTTAGTGTAGACTGGGGAGAAACAGCCAGGGGTGCGTGTGTGATACAATGTGTGTTCCCTTCCTTTGGGTGGCAGAGCTGTGCTTTCCTTGGCCTGCTTTTTGTTATTAAATCACTCACCTTTATAACCTTTGCTACTCAGCTCTCGCTGGAACGTCTGGATCTGCCAGGATTGTGGTCCCCAAGTGTGGGAGCTGTTCATCACCTGGCCTACTTTGTGCTTTGTTAGATTCTGTGTCAAGTTCCAGGGCATGGAAGTGCTTATGAGTGGCCTCTTCCTGCACTTACTGGTTTTCTTCACACAGGAGTAGTTTTCCCTTTTGCCCTACTATTATGTTTTCGTAAAAACCAGCCTTGCAGAAATCCCTTTTTCCTTTCAGTTGCTTCCTGTGGGATTTTTTCTGCTGTCTCTCAGCATTTGTAGCACTTCCTCGAATCCATTGCCTCCTTTCTGCTATTTCTTTCACTTTCCTTTTATGAAAGTTGACACCCAGGGTGCTTTTCAGTAATTCCAACCAGTCTCCCTGCTCTTTTCCCTGTGGTTTTTTTTGGCTGCCCAAATTCCTGCCTGTGTATTTTGATCTGTGTGGAGATGCAGCTGTAGCACGACTCCCCTCTAGTATTTCCCCGGGGTTCAGTTGGTGTAAAACACAACTTGCTGGACAATTTATTGTGAAAATTCTGCAATGCCCTTTCTCTAGAGCTGCCAGTGACCTGCCAAACCCTGTTGCTGGTGTGTCCCTGCAGGTGTTTACGTGTGAACCCTAAAGGCCTGGATGAAGAGAGCAAAGATTACCTGTCCCTCTACCTGCTGCTGGTGAGCTGCCCCAAAAGCGAAGTGCGAGCCAAGTTCAAGTTCTCCATCCTGAACGCCAAAGGAGAAGAGACAAAAGCAATGGGTGTGTAGAACTCTGTGTGTGTGTTCTGGGGTCAGTGCTGTGGCTTTTGCTGCCTGATCAAACCTCTGAGCTGGGGTTTGAAGCTCTGCCTGTCTTGCAGAGAGCCAGCGAGCGTATCGATTTGTGCAAGGCAAAGACTGGGGATTCAAGAAATTCATTAGGAGAGACTTTCTTCTGGATGAAGCCAATGGACTTCTTCCAGATGACAAACTCACTCTCTTCTGTGAGGTAAGTCTGCCTGTGCAGCTGGAAGAACAGCAGTTCCATTAGCCAAGGGCGGATGTGACCTTATTTTTCATCCTTGCTTTTAAGGAGTCAGAGGTGTCAGAGCAATGCTGGGTGTTTATATGACACTCAGGTTTCATTTGTGTGTGTGGCTGGTGGCTTTTTCTCAGTGTGATTCATCCCACTTCACTTCCATTTCTTTTTGGCTACTTTGTGTTTGTCTTTTACCTGGGCTGATGATAGGAATTAGGGAAGTTTGATTATCATTTCACTTCTGGTTTAGTGTTATCCTCCATCTGTTTGTACTCCTTAATTTGAAGCTCACTTGGGATAATAAGCACCACTAGTTCTGTAGTGGAGACTGGCCTATTTAGCACTTGCCCGCTGAATAAAAAAAGAGTTTTTATTTTCTTAAATATGTCTTTACAGCCAACAAAAAGAAAAATAGAAGAAAAAGGAATTTTTTAGTAATCACGAGTTTCTCTTCATTGTGTTTGTGTTTTTATACAACTACTTACAACACTGTTATTTCACTAGTACTTATTTCAGGCGAGGATGCAGCCAGTTATTTCTAAAACCAGATATTTAAGTTTAAAAACCTTAATGAGCAAATTTTAAACCCTAATTTAGTGTCTTCAGAGCCGTTTCTGTCTTACTTCTATTGTCTTTTTAACTGCAAAATCTCTCCTGGAGCTGTAATTTTTTGCCAGAAGACAGGTAGAACAAGTTGTTCTCTCCTGGATCTCCTGGACTGTTCTTTTTTTGGGAATCTTTTCTTTTGTTGTGTTTTTCTTCAGGAATTAAAGAAAAGCTTCAGTTAAAGTTGTTCAATGAGGATTTGTTGCTTTTTTTTCTGGTTTGGGTTTTAGGGGTTTTTTTCAGTTTGTTTGGCCATCATAAGCCTGCACATGTTTAAATTAACAACACCTAAAGGATGTGTATTTAATGATTAACATAAATTATTAGTGATGGAGGGAGCTCTTCCTTGATCACTGTGGGAGGAGAGAAGGACAGTCTTAGGTGACACCTGTAGGTCTGGCAGTTCCTCTTTCCTTCACGATTAAAGAGCCAAAAAACATACACTTGTTGAGTGAAGCTCAAAAATTAATACCTGAGAAGTGAATTTATGAGACACAATGCAGATCAACCTGAGATCCACAGTAGTCTTGGCAACTCATCCTAACTCAAGTCTCTCCATTCTTTACTGAATTATTCCCTTCAAAAGCTTCAGTGGTTTGGATTGTTCTGGAGGAAGAGAAAACTTGCTCTTGGCTTCACTTGGCCTTGATGTTTCTGTTCTTTTAGAAACCTGACGTTCAGTGATATCAGAGGGGAGGGTTTTGCTGTGTGGAAACAGTTTGGTGAGAACTTTCAGCAGGTTGATTTGGGGTTGGGTTTTTTCTCCCTCTCTCCTTTTTTTCCCTTTCCCCCCCTCCTTTTCTCCCTGAGTATAATTCCTGTACCATTCAACCCAGTGCTCTCCTGATGCTTCCCTGCTGGCCACAGCTGCTGCTCCCATCTGTACTTCCAGCAGGATGTAGTTGGGAATACTGGGTGTTTTTATGTGCAGATGTGTGTGATTCCTGCCCACCACCAGGCGGCTGAGTGTCTCTGCTGCACCTTCACGTTGCTTTATTGAAGTCAAAAGGAAAAGCCCTTTGCTCTCTGCTCGTGGCTGGTGCAGAGCACAAAGAAAGTCTCCCTGAAAATGCTCTTAGGGCAGAGAATGATGGTCCTTGTCAAACATTTCAAGCCTGACCTCATTTACTTGTCAGTTTAGGGATGTTTCAAGCTCTGTTTTGCAGGTTGCTCATATCCCCAACTGCATTACTTTTTGCTGTTCAAATTACAGTCCAGCATCGTAGGTAAATATCATTCCAGTCAATCTCCCAGGAGAAAGGTGTTCCCAAAGTTCTGGCAGCTGGGTAGTGTTGGTTCCCTTGCTGAGCTGTTGAAAACAGCTTAAAGCAAATCCCTACCTATTTTGACATTTGAGGCTGGAATCTACCAGTAAAAAGCCATAGAATAGAATTCCATGCCAATAACTGACTTTTTTTTCTGTGAATGAAGAGGATTTATATGTTGATTTGAGACACGGTTTCCAAGTTTATTTTGGTTGATCTGTAATCAGTATTGGACTCACAAGGAATGATCTACATCTGAGAATTACTTTTTGATGCATCTGGTGAGTTTTCACCCATCCTGGAGTCCACGTTGCTGGTGTGGATGTGGCAGGGCAAGAAGATGGTGCAGCTCTCCCTTTCCTCTCCCACTTCCTGGTTTGCTTATCCATTTCCATACTGTGGAGCTCCCTTTGCTACCCATTGTTCTTTGGCCATTGGTTATTAATAGAACTGGAATTTAACTTGGACTTGACAGCAAATCCAGGGAATAGTCTTACGTGTCTTCCCTGTCAATCTCCTTGCTTTATTCCTTATTACAGCAGGGCAGGATTAGTCACTCTGATCTTTTCTAATTGGACTCTGCTGCAGAGGCCGTGATTTACTGCAGGTTTAACAATTGGTTTGGTGCTCAATAGGCTCTTAACGGGGCCCTTTGTGAAGGATATTCATCAGCCACTCTGGTCCCTGCTTTAGAGCAGGTGATTAGGAATATCTCTGCCTTCCCCAAATCCTCCTAATTATTTGACATAAAGCTGTTTGTTTTTTTTTTTTTCCCCAAACTTACTATTCAGGTGGGTTTTATTTGTATTTTATAGCGTGACAGAAGCAGTGAACTCTTCAGATACAGAAGGAGAAGCAGGAGGGCACTTGAGTCAGACACTGCCCTTGTGGCTTCTGTGCCTGGTTATAAAAACTCTGTGTATGCTTCATGTTCATTTGTGCTGTTGTCTGTTGCATTATTGATCGGGAAGGGTTTCAGTGTTGATTGAAGGGGAAAACTAGGTCAGGTGTGGTGTCTGGAAAAGCAGGAAAAAAGAGTTCCGCTTCGTTAGGAATCCGTCTGATAAAGTTATGATTAAATGGTTAGTTTGAGGTTGAGAAGAAGATCTGCTGGTGGGGTGTTCACTGTGTGTTTCTGAGGCTTTTGCTGTCTCCCCCCCTGCAGGTGAGTGTGGTGCAGGACTCTGTGAACATCTCTGGCCAGAACACCATGAACATGGTGAAGGTCCCCGAGTGTCGTTTGGCCGACGAGCTGGGAGGGCTCTGGGAGAACTCGCGTTTCACCGATTGCTGCCTCTGTGTGGCAGGCCAGGAGTTCAAGGGGCACAAAGCCATCCTGGCAGGTGGGTGTTGGCCCTTGGAATCATGGAATGGTTTGGGATGGAAGGGATCTTAAAGCTCATCCGCCCCCTCCCATGGGCAGGGACACCTTCCACTAGCCCAGGTTGCTCCAAGCCCTATCCAGCCTGGCCTTGGACACTTCCAGGGATGGGGCAGCCACAGCTTCTCCGGGCACCCTGTGCCAAGGCCTGCCCACCCTCACAGGATGGAATTTCTTCCCAATATCCCATCTATCCCTACCCTGTGGCAGTGGGAAGCCATTCCCCCTTGTCCTGTCACTCCCTGCCCTATACCTACACTACTTATGTCCTGTTCTATAAAGCGTGTACAAATCAGAGAACAGGCAACAAGAAATGATTTTAACTCTGGGAGCAGGAACTAGTTCTTAGCAGGATAGGAGCCAACAAGCCAGTGGGAAGTGGGTTTTTGGAGTTATTTCATTGTTAAAGGAGTCTCCTGCAGCTCCTTTATCGAAGAGCTGTAGTACAAAACTGGTTTGTGAGCTGTTACAGGCAGAGAGGAAATACCCACTTAGTTTTTAATTGCCTGTCTCCTCCTTTGACAAGGACAGGAGGAGGATTTTTTTATGCCTGTAGTGGACTATAATGTATTCCCAAAACAGTTATAAGAAGGACTTAGCACGTTTCCAGGGAATACTTCCTTGTCAAGTCAGGAAACACACCTTCCCAGCCCGGGACTCCTCAGCCTCGGTTGGAAGGCCATAAACTCTCCCGTGCCCAGTTTGAAGCTCTGTCCCCCACACTCCATGAGGTGTCCTCTCTTGCTTTAAAGGGCAGCTGTGGAGGTGCTCTTGAGCCACACTGAGCTCCTCCTGAGGAGCACACGAGCATTTCCAACCCTGTTTTCTCTTCCCCTCGCAGCACGATCCCCTGTCTTCAGCGCCATGTTTGAGCACGAGATGGAAGAGAGTAAAAAGGTAAGATCCCAAGGGAAGGAGGATTCCCCAGCTCGGTGGAGGGCTCTCCAGTCAGCTCTTGGCAGCACTGCTCAGAGAACTTGCCTTGTGTTTGTGACTCTTGTCACCTTTTAACTGTCTTTCTCACATTAGATGCAACTCTCTGCTGTCCTGAAGGGAGGAAGAAAGGGATCAAGGAGGCAATTGTACCTTTGTTCCTCTTGGGAAAGAGTCTGGGGTGGGACAGGGAGAAGTAGAGAAGGTGAAATACAACTCAGAATTTTTCTTACTCCATCCACATATTTTCTTTTTCTTTTTCTTTTTTTTTTTTTTGCACTACTCATTCTAAGTAGTTTGCCTCTGCATACTGAAGGAGTTTGGGTAGAAGGAGGCCTTGGGCCTCTGGCAGGATCTTAATAAGCTTCATTCTCCTGTTACAGAATCGGGTGGAAATCAATGACGTGGAGCCTGAAGTTTTTAAGGAAATGATGTGTTTTATTTATACTGGGAAGGCACCAAATCTTGACAAAATGGCTGATGACTTGCTGGCAGCTGCTGACAAGGTAAAGTTGGGATTTTGGGGAGTGGATAGAACTGGAAATGATGTGTGCTTTCCTTACACAATGCTCATGGAGCTTTCTGCAGGGGCAGGTTCTCAGGGTTGGTTGTGGATACTGTCTAAGATGTCTCTTAACACAGGGTACACAAATGTCACATCACAGCTGTATAAATCCATCTTACAGTGTAACAATCAGGATTTTCTGTCTCTACTGCTCATTTTTAAGCTTCCAGAGAACTCCTTATCCACCATAATCTAAGCTGGGGGTGAGAAGAAAATTTCCAGGTGGCCCCAGGGATATTTTTCAGTGTGGTTATTCCCAGATATCCCAAGCTCCTGGTACCAGCAGCTCCAAGGGATGCTGTAAAGTGATGGATGGCCACGACTGGGAAGGTGGTGGTGTGGATTTTACTTTCCAAGTGGCACTCCCTGCTGTTCCCAGAGGAAAGTGGACGCTGGAGCACCTCCTGTATCATTTCCAGGTGTGACTGGAAGCTGCTGGGAGTGGGTTTGCCAGCTCTGCCCTTCGCAGCACTGGGGACAGCAAGTGCTCTGCTGGCAGCACCAACCCGTGGCAAACCACAGCCCAGCACAAAACTCCATTTCCTTTTTTCTTTCTCCTCTCTTCAAAGTGAACTCAGTGCTGGTGCAGGGTGCCAGTGTGACAGCACTGGAGACTAAAGGCCTGGCTTTGTCCCTAAAACAGGTCCAGCACGGGTAGCAGCAGTGCAAGACCTGCCCTGCCACTGTGCCTCAGCGGTGAGCTGCAGGGAAGCACCTCCGGGGGTGAGACCCTCCCTCGGTCTCCTCGCTTTTCTGCATCCTTGGATTCTCCTGGGGGTGCCCTGGGAGGTGTGGGTGGATGCTTGGAACCTTGTGCCAGCACAGAGAGATCAAACACCCCGTGGCTGCAGGCCTGGGCTGCATCCAAAATGCTGATTTTAGAGGGGAAGTGCTCCATGTGCCATTGTTAGGTGACTGGAATTAAGATGGGAATTAACGCAGGGAGATTCTTGGGCTGATGGTTATCATTGCCACATAGTTTATTCAATATTTAAAGAGTATTGATTGAGAGCTCACAATCACCTTTAACGAGACAAGACTAAGTAAGAAGAGCAGTACATTAAGGGCAGGGTGAGCTTTAATTTTGAGTTTCCTGGCTTTTAACGTAGGGTTTTTTTTTCCTTTTCAACTCATTGTGTGTCTTTTAAAAGCAGAAATAAAAAAAAAATCTTTCATGAAAGCACATAAAACATCTAATATTTACCCAAGAGGCTGAAACAGCTTCTTCTGAGTTCTTCATGTCTCTTGGGGAAAATGTGTAATTAGACCAAAACTAAAACCAAGCTTGTTTTCCGAAGCCCATGAGATGCTGTTGCAGCACTTGGGTAAGTGCTGGTCATAGGGTGGGTCTTCAGGTGTAATTAAGAAAGGGGGAAGGGAAACTGTTGGGACCTGAGAGACCAGAATGGTTGTTTTGGCTCAACAGTTTAATTAGAAACTGAGCTATTTGTACCAAAAATGGAACTAAAAATGATATGCACAGAGGAGAATATTCCATTTGCAGAAGGAGAACTTTTAAGCTTTGCTGCATTTGGAGCCACTGACAGACAATTCTCTAGACTAATGGGTTGGCCCAATAAACTGGTTTATTTATTGGTACAAATTAGAAAGTAAATTTGATTTGCCTGCTCAGCTGTTGTGGTGGGAGCAAACTGTCCTGGTTCTGAGTCTGTGCCTCAGCTGAAGTCATTATCAGAGAGTCTTAAGTGAAAAAATGTTTCCATAATCTAAAATTCTTCATTTAAATTTAATCATAATGGGGTGAAAATCTCAGTCAGAATATAAAATCAATTTATGTAATAGTGCTGCTGCTGTAGCAAACATCACACAGATGAGCTTGTTCCCAGCTCAGGGTTCAGGCAGAGCTGTCCTGGTGTAAAATCCAGTGTCTTCTCCAAGCTTGGCCTCACACACTGAAGATCTTGTGTATCCTGGCAGCTCCCAGGTTTTCCCAGAAAGCCTGATAAACAATCTGCAGGATGCTTCAAGTGCGGTTATCTGTCAGGTAAATTAAGTCTTAAAGGTTATTTTATTTTTTAGCAGTGCTGCTCAGTTTGAGGTGGTAGCAGGAGCAAGACTTAACTGTGCTTAATCTTTAGGACAGTTACATAGTGCCAGTGTTATTTCTCCTGTATTGACTCAGATGCTAATCCCTGTGAAATGGAACCATGGGATTGAGAATAATCAGAATTAATCAGAAATACTCAGTTTGTTTCATCCAGAGAGCCCAAACCCCAGCAGCAGCTCACACATATACCGACTTACAGAATTATTCCAGCCTCACAGCTGTGACACTCCAGAAGTTTGGGATTTGAGTTTCATTTCTTGCTCACACTTTCCTGACCTTTCCAAAGTCTCCCTCAGACCGTTGTGTTGCTTTTGAACCGCTTGGATGTGTCTCCAAGAGGCTGTGTCAGTCCTGACTGAAGACCTGCACAGAGCAGAGGGGGTGCCATTTGTTAGACACCATTCCTCACCATATCCTTGGAATTCCACAGGCCACTGACACAGCCTAGCCCTGTGGATCCAGCAGATGTTGAGACAAATGCTCAGCTGAGTGGTAGAAACTCTTAGACTGAGAATGTGAGTTAGAATAGGCATTTTTTTCAGGGAATTACAGGTGTGTTGTGGTATTTACATGGGATATTGGGAAGAAATTCCTCCTTGTGAAGGTGGGCAGGCCCTGGCACAGGTTGCCCAGAGAAACTGTGGCTGCCCCATCCCTGGAAGTGTCCAAGGCCAGGTTGGACAGGGCTTGGAGCAACCTGGGCTAGTGGAAGGTGTCCCTGCCCATGGAACAAGATGGTCTTCAAGATCCTTTCCAACCCAACCCATTCTGGGATTCACTTCCAGCTTGGTAATTCCAAGAAATCAGGGACGTTGTCATGTTAAACTCCTGGCATGTACTTGAGCAAGGCTGATCTTCATGTGCAGGTCATTAATGGCAAAGAAATGGAGGGGAAGCTGCCCAAACACCAGTGGAGCATTCCCAGATCTTCCCACTGAACCTGGGTGGCCCCATCGTGCAGTAACAGAGTGCCAGTAGAGAATTTCCTTTGGCATTCCGTGCCTGGAATTCCAGATAGTAACTGGGGTAGCAAGTGCTCCACGTGACCTGGAATTCTCATTTCAAAGCATGAGCCCAGCCCTGACTGGCGCTGCTGGATATTTCCATTGCTTCCTTGGGGTGGGCACATCATGATCTTCCTTTTCTTTTTGGTTGTTTGGTTGGTTTTTTTTGCCCAGTGCAGTGTGTTGAGCTGCAGGTTTGTGGGGGTGAATGAGCAGAGCTGAGCTGGTTTGTGGGGTGCAGGAGCTGAGGCTGCCCAGTGTGGTGCTGAGCTGGATTGTGGGGTACAGGAGGAGCTGAGGCTGCCCAGTGCAGGTTTGTGGGGTGCAGGAGGAGCTGAGGCTGCCCAGTGTGGTGCTGAGCTGATTTGTGGGGTGCAGGAGGAGCTGAGGCTGCCCAGTGCAGTGCTGAGCTGGTTTGTGGGATGGAGGTGGAGCTGAGGCTGCCCAGTGTGGTGCTGAGCTGGTTTGTGGGGTGGGGGAGTTGCTGAGGCTGCCCAGTCCAGTGCTGAGCTGGATTGTGGGGTGCAGGAGGAGCTGAGGCTGCCCAGTGTGGTGCTGAGCTGGATTATGGGGTGCAGGAGATACTGAGGCTGCCCAGCCATGCTGGGGAGCCCTGGCTGTGACCCTCCTTGTTTTGCAGTACGCCCTGGAGCGGCTCAAGGTGATGTGTGAGGACGCCCTGTGCAGTAACCTCTCCGTGGAGAACGCGGCCGAGATCCTCATCCTGGCTGACCTCCACAGCGCCGACCAGCTCAAAACCCAGGCCGTGGACTTCATCAACTAGTGAGTTACTGCTGCTCCACGGTGTGTGCTGTCTGCCCTGAACAGCTCTGGGAAATCCAGAGGCAAATGTGGTTCATTAGCAGCAGGGCTCAACTCCTGAACTGTCCCAGACTGTTGGTTTTAAGTTCTCCCAATGTTCCTTCATTTATCTGCCATCCCTAAGGACAGGTTGGTCTCATCCTCTGGGACTGTTCAGAGCGTGAACGGTCTGGGAGCTCTTGTGGATCTTCCTAAAATCACAGGAACTTTCTGGTAGTGGAATATCAGGTAGTTCTGATACTGGAGTCGTCTTGGTCATCCCTGGAATTGTTCAAGGCCAGGTTGGCAGGGCTTGGAGCAACCTGGGATAGTGGGAGGTGTCCCTGCCCGTGGCAGGGGATGGGACTGGATGATCTTTAAGGTCCCTCCCAACCCAAACCAGTCTGTGATTCTATACTAAGGGTCTGGTTACAACTGACAGTCTAACATAGATGTGAAATGGCTGCCAACTGCTTTAATATCTGGAAACATTTTCAGTCCAACTTGTCACTCGATACAACTTTTCTCAGTACTTTGTTGGTCTAAAATACTTCAGTGCCAAGGAGCCAGGCTGGATGAGCACTGTGTTCCTGCTGTCCCCACCTGGGATCGCATCTGAGCTTTTTATCCTTAAGCTGAAGGACTGTCCAGCCTAAAAGTGGGCCAGCAGAGCCAGAGCTTGTAGTCTTGAAAGGCACCTACCACAGATCCAGAGCCATCCTAAAACAGACCACTAACCAATGCCAGCTTTCTCAGGCACATGGAAAGAACCTGTTAAGTTCCTCCTTGTTATCCCCAGTTGATAACTTCAGATTTATTCTCTCTTCTCCATTCCAGTCATGCCTCCGACGTCATGGAGACGTCGGGCTGGAAGTCCATGGTGGTGTCCCACCCCCACCTGGTGGCCGAGGCCTATCGCTCCTTGGCATCCGCACAGTGTCCCTTCCTGGGGCCCCCCCGGAAACGACTGAAGCAATCCTAAAGCCCTTCCCATCACCTCACCCCATGATTTTTCTGGAAGCAGCATCAAGCTGGTGCTGCCCAAAAACCTTGACCACCAGGTAGACAGCGAAATCTGTGGAGCTTTTACTCTGTTGTTGTTGGGGGGAAGAGACTGCTCCGTGACATCCAGACTTTTTAAAAACAGCACCAAGTAACTTTGGGAGAGGGGGGAGGGTGGGCCTGGGGCTCTGGGGCTGTTCAACCTTACGAATCCCTGTCGCTGCGTCGTCTGTGTGTTCCCTTCGGCCTGGCTGAAGTCAGTTAAGCCCCAGATTGGGATTAGGCACCGGCCCAAGTCGGGATAAACCCAGCGTTGGCGCTGGGCAAACCAGCGTCTCTGCATCTGGCAGCACAGAACAAACCGTGGGATGCCTGGAGCAAGAGGACATTTTCGTTTTGGAGAACCTTGGAGAGTGAGAGAAAGAAAAAAACAAACAAAAAACGGATTTCCATCAAGGTTTTTGGAAAGGAATTACCTGATGGGAGCTCCAGTAGTATTTATATAAAAAGTTTAAAAAGTCCTTCCAGCTGAGCTAAAAACTGGACGTTTGTGTAAGTCCCTATTGCCATCCAGCAACAAGAAGATCAGTTTTCTCTGTTAGTAGCACTTGTATGTTAATTGCAAAAAAAAAAAAAAACCACAAAGGATAAACCCCTCCCCCCTTTTCTATAAAACGTGAGGTTGGAGTGCGAGGGGGCAGTGAAAGGCTGTGCTTTGAAAGGACTGGAAAGCCCTTTATCTGAGAAGAACAACGGTTTCTGTTTTAAATATTGTGGGAAATGTTTTTGGCCTTTTTTTCCCCTGCTTTTTTTCCTCCTCCTCCCCCTTTTTTTAAGAAAAAAACCCAAAAAAACAGCAAAAAAAAAAAAAAAGGATAAATTTTATTGTTGCCGAATGCTGCGTCCGAGTCCCTGAGTTGCAAAATGATTCTTAACAACTGTTTGTACCTGACTTGCCGACTGTATAGGAGTCAGTCCTGTTCCTTTCTATTAGTCACTTCTTACAGGAAAGATGTTTCAAAATAGCTGGTAACTTTTTTTTCTTTTTGAAAATATAAATAATTACTATTTTGTACTGTGTGGTATCTGTTGCCTTTTTTTTTTCCTTTTTTTTTTTCCTGTCTCCTTTTTCAGCCTTCTCATTTCCAAACTGTCTCTCCAAAGGTTCCTTTGCATCTGCTGCCGTGTGCTGACAGCGACAGGCTGTTCCTGGAAGCCAGAGGAGATCTGTTGGGAATGTTGCCTGCAGGATTGCAATACAAACGTGTGACTTCTCATTGCAAGTCATTCCAGAGCATGGGAGAGCTTTGCTTTTGGCAATCCCTGCGTGGCTCCGACCGCGGTCCCTCCTTTCACCTGCTCCTGTTGGAGGTGAGGAGGGAGAGCAGGATAAGCACCATCTGTCTGATGGCATTGAAGTGCAGGGCGGGATTTCTGGGGCTGCAGACACCATCCATTAGTGTCGGCCTGAGCCCCGGATCTCCCGGGAAGCGGGATGGGAACAGTGCCAGGGCAGTGCCAAACCCAGCTGACCTGAAACTGGGTAGGTTGGGCACGCAGTGGATGGCAGGGAATAGCTGTGTTGTCTGGGAAGTAGATCAGGGATCTGCTGTCCCTGGTTTCCATGCTGGGAATGTACTTTCTCTTCCAGCCCTTGTGGGAAGGAGAATTCCATTTGTGTTTAATCCAGCTGCTCTTATTTATATCCAGTGGTAGCTCAGGAGAGGATTCCTGCCCTTTCCTATGGGCTCCTATCACAAACACAACTTCCTGTGGAGTAAAGCCTTCCCTCTGTCCTTCACCAGTTCCCTCCTGTGGGCTCCCATCACAAACACCCTCCTGTAGAGTAAAGCCTTTCCTCTCCATCCTTCACCAATTCCCACATTACAGCTGCTGCCTGAATGCCACTTGTGTTGGATTTAGCCTGTGTTTCCTTTCTGGTAAGCAAAGTGAGGAAAAGACTCCCCACTGCCCTGCCAGGACCCAAGCCAACCCTTCTCTTCACCCACAGCCATGAGAAGGTCCTTGGCAGGTCCTTGCAGGAGCGTGGGTGGCACAGGGTGGCTCATTCTGCCAAAATACTCAAACCTGCACAAGACCTTCTCTCCCCGAGTGACCAACTGTTGGAGGAGTGGCCCTGGCTCAGCTTTCCTGGAAGCTGAGGAGAAAATGGGTGTTCATGTCACAGAATCATGGAATGGTTTTGGCTGGAAGGGACATGAAAGCCCATCCAGTGCCCCCCACTGCCACAGGCAGGGACCCCTTCCACCGGCCCAGGTTCCTCCAAGCCCTGTCCAGCCTGGCCTTGGACACTTCCAGGGCTGGGGCAGCCACAGCTTCTCTGGGCACCCTGTGCCAGGGCCTGCCCACCCTTCTTCAGCCTTTTTGGGGAGTTATTCCCAGGGAAGTGACGTGGATTTGGCTTGGAGCAACCTGGGCTGGTGGAAGGTGTCCCTGCCTGTGGCAGTGGGGGGGACTGGATGGGCTTTAATGTCCCTTCCAGCCGAAACCATTCCATGATTCTGTGACATGAACACCCATTTTCTCCTCAGCTTCCAGGAAAGCTGAGCCAGGGCTGCTACTCCAACAGTTCAGCTGAGCATGGGGCTGGCAGGGCTGGCCTTCTGTGGGGATATGACAGACTGGGCATACCGGGAGCATGGGGATTGGAGCAGCCTGGGCTGGTGGAAGGTGTCCCTGCCCATGGCAGGGGATGGCATTGGATGGGCTTTGAGGTCCTTCCAGCCGAAACCATTCCCTGACTGTGATCCCCATTGCAGGTGAATTAATGATTTCTTTGTCAGCTTCCCTTGTTTCTGTGTTTGTTTTTTGCTGTCAGTGGTTCAGCTGAAGCCCATCTGGCTCCCACAACATCAGAGCTGGAGCTCGGTGTTCACAAACCTCCCACTGCCATCCTCCCTCCCCACAGCCCCAGTGCCATTCCCACTCTCTCCCAATCCCTGCCATGTGCCGGTACTGCAGAGCTGGCCAGGACGGGCGAACAGTTGGAGACTCGAATTCCACGAGGAGATGGTTGGATGATCCAAGCAGCGTTCCAGAGACACGTTTTCCTGGGGCTGAACCGCAGCTTAACCACCACAGATCTGGGTTCTGACTTGAGCCTGGACCTCGTGCTCCCGCTTTCAATCCCTGCTCTGTAATTCCTCACGGATGTCACCCAGACCTCTCATCCCCATGCGCCGTCTTTCATGTGCTTCCCTCTGCCCATTATCTCCTTCCTCTGCTCGCTTCGGTGCTGACCTGTGAGGGTTGCCAGCCTTTTCCTGGGCTCTGGGAAGGAGCTTGGGAACAAGGAGCTTCTCCCTGGATCCCTGCCCTCGGCACCCCCTGTGCCCTGCTCCCAGAACCAGCCTGCTTGCTCCCACCATCCAAATATTTTATATTTTCTTTTTGCCTGGCGAAAAGATTTTTCTCTCTGGCTGCCCCCTTGGGCTTTGTTATTACAGGCTCAGGTTGTTTTTTGAGGGATTTTTCTTATTGTGGGAGTTTTTCCAGATGAAAGGAAACAGCTTGTCTTCTCCTGAGCAGAACAAACAGCAGAGTGGGGAGAGCTGCTGGGCTTTGAAACGCTCGCTGCCTTTGTTCTGCCTCTCCGGCTGCTGCTGAGGACACAATACTAGCTCTCCCTTTGCTTTTTTATTTTCTTCCTCCNNTTTCCCTTTCTTTTCCTCACTTCGTTTCGGATGGTTTCTCAACTTCCTGCAATTTATTTTTGCTAAAATAATTCTGCTCACCCAGTTCGGGCCAGGCAGGTTTTTCTTCCTCTCCTGCCTCTCACTTGTGCCACAGAATCACTTAACTCATTTATTTCTAATGACTTTTTTTAGTTAATTCAATCTGAAGACATTTAAT
>VWZG01004229.1:1222-13940 GCA_013396735.1 Grallaria varia | reverse complement strand
TTTTGTTTTTTGTTTCCTGACCTGCTGCCCACTTGGCTCTTTGGCTGCAATTCCAAACACATGCTGCAGGAAATTTGGCCTTGGTGAGTGCAGTTTCTTGTGTGTGTTATATTTAAATTTTATTTAAAACTGCTGAGGGGGTGCTGTGGATGCACAACAAAGGGGATGCAGCCTGTCCTGACTGGGACAACAGGCAAAAGTAACTGGGAGTCAGCAGGGAAAAATAAAACAGCACATTAAATAGCTGGGGAAATAAATTGCAGTGGCCTGGAGAGCTTTTGGAAAATAAATATGATAAACAAGGCAGGAGAGGTTTGGTAGGATTTGGCCTTTTTGAAGTTGTTGGGCAGAGCGTGGGCAGGAAAATTCAGCCGAGTTTTGGGTTAAGTTTGAGTTTGGGTTTTGCATCTTGTTCCTGCTTGATACATTAGGTTTTGTCTCTAAGACTGAATTATTAAAATCACTTGAGGAAATGTGTTAATTGATGGGGTAAATTGGGAAGGGATGGAGAGAGGATTGCAATTATTCTATCAAATTATGAAAAATCACAGGCAGGAGAGGGATAAAGCGTAGGGCTCATCTTTGAATAATTAAAAACCATCGATGGCAGAAAGAAAAAGTCAAGTATTTAATGGAGATGGTGGATGATGGACTGGCTGGGAGCTGGGACAGCTCCCCCAGCCCTTGGGAACAGAAACCAGGGCCTGGGTCCCTCTGGAATATTTGATCCCAGTGCAGGGATCTGGGCTCTGCTACCAGGAAAATGAGCAGGGATCCAAGGGGGAAAATCCTTGGCTCTTCACAGGGCGGGCAGAGCTGAGGCCAGGAGCCTTCCTGTGTCTGTATCCAGCTGTTCCTGAGCCTGGAAGTGGCACATCAGGAGCAGTGGGATGCAAAGGAACAAACTAAACCCCTTTTCCCACTGTTGTTCCACTCCTGGGATCTCCCTGCGGCTGGGGAGGTTATCCCGGAGGAATTTGAAAGCCTCCTGGAGGAAGCTGTTGGATGTGATTCCAGGGGGAGGGAAGAGGCTTTGCTGGTGCTTTACAGGGTGTTTTAGCCCCATGTGAGCTCCTCCTGCCTTGCTGTGCCAGGAGAGGTTTAATCTGCTGGGGTTTGGTGGGTTTTTTTTGTCTTTCTGTGCTAAAACAAAGCACGGTGAGTGTCAGATCCTTCCAAGTGCTGCATCCCGTGCCTGCCGTGGGGCCTTTTTCCTGCTCATCCCAGGATGGTTTGGGTTGGAAGGGACCTGAAAGACCATCTGGCTCAACCCTCTGCTGTGGACAGGGACACCTTCCATTATCCCAGGCTGCTCCAACCTGGCCTTGGGCACTCCCAGGGATCCAGGGGCAGCCACAGCTTCTCTGGGAAATCCATTCCAGCCCCTCCCCACCCTCCCAGGGAGGAATTTCTTTCCAATATCCCACCTAATCCTGGCAGTTTGAAGCCATTTTCCAGAGAAAAATCCCCTTATTTCAATGTTTTATTCCTTTGATATTTTCCATCAGGAAGTTTCCCACTGCTGATCCCATATTGCAGTTTGTCCTCCCTTCCCACCTAACTTTTCCCCACCCTCCTCCAGGCAGGTGGCATTGGCAGAATTATTGCTTGGGATTGAGTTTTTACCCCCCAAAAAACCCCAAACAAGACAAAACACTGGACAGAATTAATCCAACAGGGTGTGGGGTCTGAGCCTGGTGGGGATGGGATGGGGTGGGATGGGACAGGATAAGATGGGCTAAAATAAGGTAGGATGGGATAGGATAAGATAGGATTGGATGGAATAAGATGGGATAGAATAGAATAAAATTAGATAGAATTAAGATAAAATAGAATAAATATAGGATAGAAAGAATACAATAAGCTAGAATATAAATAGGATAAGATAGAATAGCATATAACTAAAATTGAATAAATAGAATAAAATAAAGACGGAAGAGACTAGGATAGAGTAGAATATGGTAAAATAGAGTGGTGGGAAGTGCCCCTGCCTACAGCAGAGGGTGGCACTGGATGGGCTTTAAGGTCCCTCCCAGCCCAAACCATCCCAGGATTCTGTGATTCCAAGTACAGGTAATACAGGCAATAACACTTTGTTTGTCAGAGCTCTTCGTTTATTTCCAAAAAAACCCACAAATCAGCCCAGAATTTCAAACCTCTTTTAGCTCCCGGGGTCTTGCCAGAAATGCTTCTCTTTAACAGGCAGGGGTTTATTGAGAACAGGGGGTTTGGAGCACAAACATTTCTGACATTCACAGGTCCCACTGGAAGCAATTCCAAGGCTGGCGCTTCATTTTTATTCCCAATTTGTTATCCTGGGATATTTGGGGACATCTGCATTGCCACTCCCTCTGCTCCTGCTGTTCTTGGCACGGATCATGGCAAGGGAACTGCCAAGAAAAAAATCGGGCCAGTACCTTGTTTTCAAAGCTTTGCTGGATGTTGCAAAGCCACATCTTGTGGTCAGAGTTTGGAGCAGTTCGAAGAGCTGCTTCCACCTGTTTTCCAAGCTTCATTCCCAAAATAGAAATCAAATTAAATACTAATAATGAAAAAATCACCAGAATGCCAAACCCATCGTTTTTTTTCCTCATAAAAATGGGAAGTTGTGCCTTCTGAGACCTCCCTCTGCTCCTCTGGGGCTGAGATAAGTCTCTTCCACCAAGATGAAGAGGGATGTTATTCCAAAATTCCCTTCCCTGCACACAAACAACCCTGTGTGGCAGAAACCACAGACCTCAAAAGGAGGTGTTTTTCACCAAAATAGTGGCTCTGGGGTGATTTGTGCCACGAGAACCTTAACCATGGCTTTGTCCTCGTCGTCTCAGACCAGACCAACTCCTTGGGACGGACCCCAACTCTGGTTTGTTTAAGTAGAGCTTGTCTTAGACCCTGGCTCTGATCTAGTTATGTAAGGCCTGTCTTGGAGAAGAATTTTGAAAGGGACCAGAAGAAATAATCTGACAAATCCTCATGTCCCAAGACAGGCTTATTTTTAAGGCAGGGTCAGCCCTCTTTCCTGGCATTAACTGGCAGGTTATGATCTCTAAAGCTGAAAAAAAAATGTGGACCTTTTTCCAAGATCTTCCTCCAAGACCAGCAATTAACCATTTGAGGTGCTGGATCAGCTTTCCTACCTGATTTCTTTGTGAGCCTGCTGCTGGTTTTCAATACAGGTTTGAGGAGATCATGGATGATTTCTTAAAACACAGATAAAATCCAACCATTTTTTAGGAAAGGGAAGAAACCACCGACCAACTTTTGCTGCTTCCCACTGGCAGGTCCACGAGAGGATTGATGGCTGCTCCCAAAACCTTTCACTTGTGTTCATTTATTTTTATTTTTTTTTAAAGCCCTGCTATAATAGGTAATTAAAATATCCTAATTGAATTAAGATCCCATCTGCCCGAGTCCGACAAGCCAACGAGTTGCCTTAATTAAGATCCCTTGTTTGCCGTAACAGAGGCTGCAAACGCAGGGCTGGGAGAGGCAAATCTCTGCGTGCCCACCCCAAAGTGCCACAGCCCCGAGATCCAAATAACCCTGCGAGGCAAGCGTTGGCTCCTGGGATGCCAATAAATGTGGGAATAGCTCTGAGAGAGGGGAAAAAAAACCCACAATTTTTAAGCATCTGGAGGTCGACGGCGACGAGAGGAACCGGGAGATCCTGCGCCGGGGATCCGCATCCGACAGCGCTCCCGGTGGGACGGTGCAAAAAGAGGGAACGTTGTGGAAATTGGTGTCTTTGGGCTGTGGTTTCTGAGGGTTTGGGAAGCACCAGCATGTCCCCCAAGGGATTTACAGGCACAGCAGGCTCGGGCTGCCCCACCACGGGCTGTCTCGCTGCCTTGTTTAACCACCAGTCCTACGGGCCCACGTAGGGCCGTGCAGGAATCCTCTTGCACTCCATATCCTCATTTTGTTGTTGGAATTGGAGGTTTCCAAACAACGTAGAACATTTTAGAGCCCCCCTTCCCCTGTGGCTAAAACTGGATTTTCCTTCTAATCTGGGCTGGTCTGTGAACAGGAGCCTTCCCAGGGGATGATTCCAGCCAAGGAACCTGCTGGAATTCTCAGGCAGTGTGTAATTGTCCTTCTGTATTTCTCCAGTGGCTTCAGCCTGATGAAAACTGCTTTGGGATGCTTTAAAATTCCAGAGGAAAGATGTGCCAGTGGATAAAGGAGCTGCTCTGCAGTTGGGGGGCGAGTCCTGGTGGACTGAGCTGTTCCATGGGGGTGGGAGGTAATTGAGCTGGCTGCATTCCCACCCGGATCAGCCTGCTCCTGGGGATTTGTCCTTGGAGAATCATGGAATCAGACACTGCTTTGGGCTGGAAGGACCTTAAACCTTGTCCAGTTCCGTCCAGTTCCACCTCCCACTATCCCAGGTTGCTCCAAGCCCAGTCCAACCTGGCCTTGGACACTTCCAGGGCTGGGGCAGCCACAGCTTCTCTGGGAAATCCATGCCAGCCCCTCTCCACCCTCCCAGGGAAGAGTTTCTTCCTGACATCCTGATGGAATTGGTCTGTTTTGAAGCAGGAAAACTGGATTCTTTTGCTGCTCGTGCAGGGATTTTCCTTGCTGAGGGGTTTGGGATTGTTCAGCACGTGGGGAACCTTCAGGAAGAGCTGCTGGGAATCACCCTATGGTCTTCCCAGGGCCCTGGGGGGACCAGGGCGGGATGTTCCAGAAGGATTGGCAGAAGTGGAAGGAGCAGGAGAGATGCCAGTCCAGGGTAAATCCCTCCAGACGTGTGTCCTTGACAGTGGGATGCTTTGAGGTGACTGCAGAAGGGAAAACTTCCCAGTGAGGAGTCTGGATGAAAGTGGACATTCTTGATGCCGTTGGAAAGCAGGGAGACATCTGCTATGGATCTGAAATCCTGGCAGGTGGGAAGCTCACCAGCCCTCCCTTCTCCCTGCCTTTATCCTCTCCATCCCAATTCCCTGTGTGTCACAGCCACCGGCTGTGCCAAGGGGAGCAGCTCCCAAATCCAGAGCAGGATGGGGGGGACATCCAATCCCTTCCCGCTAAATCCCCTCCCAAGCTCCTGAGCCAGGAGGATTCTGCAGCTCCAGAGTGCCAACTGAATTATTGAAGGGATGTTTCAGTGCGAGCAGGTGTGGGGATGTGTTGGGAATTCTCTGCAGAGGGCTCAGCTCTGCCAGGATTTGGGTGAGCCAGACAGGTTTTCCATCCCTGGCATTCTCTGGGATTTGGGTGAGCTGGACAGGTTTTCCATCCCTGGCATTCTCTGGGATTTGGGTGAGCTGGACAGGTTTTCCATCCCTGGCATTCTCTGGGATTTGGGTGAGCCAGACAGGTTTTCCATCCCTACCTGCCTCGTCCCAGCTTTCCTCTTCCTCCCCAGCCCCGAGTCCTCGTCCCTGTGCTCTCCATCCTCAGTGACTTCCTCCACGACCTTCTCATCCCACCCATCCCACTGGGATTTTTCCCACGGCCCCTGGTGGGGGTTAATCCAGACCTCATCCCGCCCAGCTCTGCCCAATACAGGGAACACAAGGCACGGCTTTTGGGGCAAAAAACTCTGATTTAATGTTACAGGAGCTGTGAGTGCCCCTGCACCCGACACTCGTGGATGAGTCTGGATGACCCAAGTGGGGATGAACTATCCATGCAGAGCCTAAAGGGGAATATTCCCATTTTTAACAAAAATCCTTTTCATTCCTGGCTTTCCTTGTCTTTGTTCCCAATGCAACGAGCCACAAGGAGACCCTCCCCAAGACCGCAGTTGCTGCTTCTCATCCCTCCTCCTCCTCCTCCTCCTTGTCCTCGGGCAGGAGCCTGGAGGAAACCAGCCATTTGGGAAGCAGATGGATGCTCTGGCAGGTCTGGGAAGCTCTGAGGCAGAAGGAAATCCTCGCTGTGCAGCGGGAGGTCGCGCGGCACGGCGCGTACGAGCCCAGCTCTCCCGAGGGAGCGCCCGCCCCATCCCTCCGGCGCTTGGCCGGCTGCCATCCCACCACCCATGCTCTCCATGGAAAACCAGCCCGGCTGCTTCACCCCCGAGCCCCAACGCTCCAGAGGATCCAGGCTGGGAGGCAGGTGAGCCTTGGGAGAGGCGCCAATGAGGGGGTTTTTCATCACCCACCCGCTCCCCACGGCTCTTCCCGGGCAGGAAAAGCCACAGGTGTTGGGATGTGACATTCCATTATCCTCTCCGGGAGATCCTTGGGCTCTGCCATTGACTGGAGGGAAACCAATCCAGAGCCCTCCTGCCTTTGGAGTTTGTTGGAAGCGCGGGAAGACGGGGAAGTGTTTGGGGAAGCAGCGGCTCCAGCAAGGGAGCAGGAGGAGGAGGAAGAGGAGGGAAGGGCTTGGCCATGTTTGGGTTCTGGGCCTAATTAGCAAAACTGCGCTAATTCTCCGATGAAATACACAGCGCATCCAGTGCACTTGCATTTCCAGACTATGGCACGCAATAACGAGTCACAACACTGGGAATTTCAGGGATAATCATTCCTGCTCCCCTCCCTCTCAGCCCAAGGTTTCCGAGCCCGGCCTCACTCCGTCCCTGAAGGCAAATGAATGTGATCTTCAGAAGGAGAGATAAGGCAGAGTAGACAAAGGCCTGGAATAACTTGGTTAAGTTTATCAGAAAAGCCAATAACACGATCAGGATTTATGCCTGGGAATTAAGATTCTTGGAGCGCTCGGAGAACAAGATGTGTGTCCGTGTGGGCTGCGAAGGGAAGAAACTCCTCCCCTAGCAGAGGAAAGATGACACGGAGAAGGGACTTCCAGAGGACTCGAAGGGGCATCAGCTCCCCTGGAATTTGGGCCCCCCACATCCTCATGGCTCCGGCTCTGCCACTGGATCCATCCCAAGACCTTGGCCAAGTGCCCAACCCCACGTTGGGCTGGCACGAGCCACGACAACAAAATCAGATCCAAAGTCGCTTTTATGCCCCCAGAACCAGCAATGTTGGTGCATCCCTGGAATGGGGGATTTGAGGGATAAAGGCTTGGCTGACTCATCACACCTCACTGAAGTCCACAGATATTCAAGGAGATGCAGTGGCAGCTCTTCCCCACAAAGGCCACTTGGTAATTTGGGCACAAAACTCTAAAATGTGTTTGTTTGTGTCAGGAAAGCACTTGGGTTGGGATCCAGGCTCAGCCTCAGCGGCTGGTTTGGGAAGAAAAGGGCCAGGATTGCCGTGGCAAGGAATATTCCGGGAGCTGGGATGTCACTGGAGGTTTGGAGGGACTCAAGGACCGGGAGGGACAAGAATTGAAATTATTTGAGCCTCCAACGCCCTCCGAGCGACTTGTCCCACACTCACCCAGCTGTGGCAACTTCAGCACCACCATCCCAAAAGCTTCATAAAAGCAAACCTGGGAGGGACCAGGGAGCGAGGGAGAGGGGAAAATCCTGGAATCAAACACGAGTCGAGGTCTGTAGTTCTGTGTTAACACCTAAACCTCTAGAAATCTCATTTCCTTGGGGGTTTTTCTGGGATTAAACCATCTGTTTTTCTGGCAGCTGAAGTTCTTGAGAATCCAAGCAACTGGGGTAGGTCCAGCTCCGGGAGCTCCTCCAGATATGCCAAATTCTGGTGGAAACCTCCAAGATTGGCACATCCAATGATGCCTTTAAAATCCTCACATCAATTAGGCCTCTTTTGACAATAACCTGTCATTGCTCATTAGTTCTCCAGGGGCTTTCCGTGACCAAACTTGACCTGCAACCTGCTAAAGAACATTTGTGTTTGGAACAAAAACCACCTGATTTGGGGGAAAATTGATGCCGTGAAGCTTTTGTAGCAGCGAGTAGGATCCGGACGTGCCATCCTGGCATCAAATTGTACCTTCCTGGGAGGTTCATCCTTTCCAAAATCCTGGAGTTGTGCATTAGCACATTTTGGAGGTGAGAACTGGCTGTGAGGTTCATTGGGGGGTTTGGGTTTAATAAATAGAAAAAAGTGGGAAAACAGAGTCTGTTTGTCTGGAATGTTGCAGAGGGAGATGAGCCCCCTGTGACCCAGAGAGGGTTGGGTTTAGGTTGATCTGGGTCCTAATTATTTTTCACAGCACAGGGCAAAATTAACGAAGGAGCGCGTGGACTGTGCAGGGAGGAGAAAATGATCCTCACAGGAGAAAGACACTGGCATTAAACAGCATTTTAAGGAGTTGTGGAATCATTCAGGTTGGAAAAGACCTTTAGGATCATCAAGGCTCCCAAGCCCACCACAAACCCAGACATCACCTCGATCCTTAATCCTGGAGTGGGCAGGAGAGGTGGGATCCACCACGCCGGCACTGGGGGGATGTTGGGCTGGTTGTATTCCTGCAGGTGAGCCCATCCTGATTTTTTTCCATGACTCATCCCAGCGCTGGGAATCCTGGCCAGGTTGGTCCACAGCTCTAATGAGCGCAATTAATGGCTTGGGGCTGCTGATGGGCTTTAGTGGAGGGTGGGGTGGGCTGTTCCGGGAATCCAGTCCCTAAAAGTGCACCGAGCCCGGGTGGGCTGGGCTGGGAGCCTCATGAAATTTAGATTAGGACATTTAGATTAGGAAATTTAGACTAGGAAATTTAGATGAGCTGGTCCCTCCAGGGCTTTGGAGACAAAGCTCAGCATCCCGTGAGTTCTCAGAGGAACGAGGGGCTGCATTTCGGAAAGGCAGAGTGGCTCTGATCCCAAACTTCCCTGGAAATCCTTCCGTGGCTCCTGGCTGGACCCCGGTGTCACGGAGGGGATGGGAATTCTGCTTCCCACACCCATCTGGGAGGAAGTTTGGAACTTCATTGGGATCACCTGGAGTCCCTTCCACCCCCAAATGCGTTTTGTGTCCGTGGGCTGGTGGGGAGGGAAGGGAAAGCTCCGGGATGTCACAGCCAGGGCAGGGATGGGATTGAGCTGCTCCGCTTGGGAAGCAGAACCAGCTGCACGGCACAGCTGGAGAACACCCCGGGAGGGGAATAATGCCCAGGGAAAAGCCAAACCGCTCAAACACACCTTGACTTCGTCCCTAACAAAGGGAATTTTCCCCAGGGAGTTGGCACAAACCTCGCAGGTCACCGCAGGAAAGGCAGAGTTGGGGTGCGGGGATTGTTCTCTCTTGTCTTGTTTGTCCTCCAGCTCGGTGAAATCCTCCTTTCCTGAGCTTGGGTTGTGACTCTTTTCGCAGGAATCCTCTTCTCCCAAGCCCGAATAATGGCCTGTCCTGGTCTCCTTAGTAACTGCAGCCGCCACATCACTTTTGACAGCGGAGCATCCTTTGTATCCTGGTTCCCAGCTCCCGCGGGCTCCCGGGGTTTCTTCCACTGCCGATTGTCTGAAATGTCTCCGAATGAGCAACTTTTGTGTGGGGTGGTTTTGTTTGTGCTGCCAGAGAGGGGTTTAATGGGGCTTTTTTTTGTGTTGCCTTCCTTAAAGCGCAAGTGGGGGACGTGTTTGGTGAGGCACCTCCCGCTGGGGTCAACCCCCTCCTGTCTCCCCAATCCAAATATCGCTCCCATTATTCCTGGAAAGGTGTCCCCAAAGCTTCTCAAAACTTCTGGAGGAGAAGTCTTCTCATTGATTATTGCACTAAAAGGCTCTGAGTATTTTGGAACCGGCTTCTGTCTCCATGTAGGAGTGCCCATCCCAAAACTCTGCCGGCAGCCGGGAAACCTCTCTCCGGGCTGTGGAGAAGGGATTTAATTTGGGAATGTTGAGGCATAAAACCTGTCCTTGGGGTAAGACCTGTCCTGTCGTTCCGTGAGGTTGTGAAGGGATTTTTGGAGTCGCCCCCGGTGCTCTGTATATGGGGAGTTTGGGGGGAAAAAGGAAGTGGGGGAGAAGCAGCTTTTTTGGGGTTTTTTTGTAGGAAGGAATGTGCCAGTGGAAGTGGGAGAGTGAGGTCTGGATGTCTGGGGAAGGAGAAGAGGTTGGGAATACCCACAAAAAGCGGAGCCTGAAGTTTGGATGGGAAGGGGAAGGAGGTTGGGAATAGCCGTCAGTTGGCAATGCCCATTTAAGTGGGAACCTGGAGATTGGATACCTGGGAAGAGGAGAAGGTTGGGAATAGCCATCAGCTGGGAATGCCCATTTAAGTGGGAGCCTGGAGACTGGATACCTGGGAAGGGGACAAAGTTGGGAATAGCCATCAGCTGGGAATGCCCATTTAAGTGGGAACCTGGAGGTTGGATACCTGGGAAGGGGAGAAGGTTGGGAATAGCCACCAGCTGGGAATGCCCATAAAAGTGGGAGCCTGGAAATTGGATACCTGGGAAGGGGAGAAGGTTGGGAATAGCCGTCAGTTGGCAATGCCCATTTAAGTGGGAACCTGGAGGTTGGATACCTGGGAAGGGGAGAAGGTTGGGAATAGCCATCAGAGGTGCAGAATGAACCCCTGCACGAGGAACAGGATGAAAGGCCAAGTCCTGGCAGAGCCCCAAACCTGGACTGAATTCCCATTTACTAAAAGGACCTCACTGGAGCTGGATTTGGACACGGATCACGGCGATGCCTCATTCCCAACCCCACCAGTTGGTTTTCCTTCCCCCCAGGGGTCTCTGATCGCTCCCAGTAAAAAGACTTGACCTTCCTCGGTGCCACCAGGAAGATTTTTATTCCCTCCCTCGAGGTCAGCGCGGTGGGAGTTTGTTTCCCTCCCGAGTGAGTTGGATCCTGCAGCCAGAGCTCTGGCTCCCCCCCTGCTCCGTGGATCTCGGATCCGGGCACGGGGAGCCGGCCGGGATCCGCCGTGCGGATGAGATGGAGGGAAAACACATGAATCAGAGTGCCAGGGGAAACACATGAATCACACACTGTGTCAGCAGCCCCGACAGGCTCCACCAGCATCTCTCTCCCCGGGAATCCAATCCCAAGCCCCTCAAGGCGCCCCGTGCCGCGGTGCCCCGGGTGAGCAGGGCTGGGGTGGCACCGTGGGAAGGTCCTGCCGGCCCATCTTGGTTTCCTGCTTCCATCCCAACAGCCCTTTGCACCCCAGAGTGGTGGGAAAACTCATTCCCAGCTCCTGCAGAACCAAGTGCCTTCCTCCCCATCCGAGGTCTTTCTCCCCCATCTCCTGGCTGTGCGACCCTCCCTCTGGAGCCCCCTCTGCCTGGGGTCACCAACCTTTTTGGACCATGTGGCCCAGATCCATTATTGCACTGAGGAATTAGAGTCCTGATTGTGGTTTGATGTCCTATTTTCCATCTCCTAAATTCAGCCCTCGCCTCGATGTCTCCAAAGGCCACGGATCCAGGCCAGGTACCCCACAGCCTGAAATTCCTCCTCTTGACATCGGAGCCTTTGGGGAAAACACAAAATTCTCCTCTTCCTTCCACGCTTCTGGTTTCTGGGGACCGTCCCTGCCTTACAAAACCATCCCCATCCCTCCCCCCACCCTCCCCCTGCCCCAGCACCCGCCGGTCACCGGGACATCCCCACGCTGGGATTCGTCATCCCGACGGGAAGTAGGGAACGTCGCTGTGGTAGTTGTAGTCGGGACACACCTTCTGCACCAGCCTGTAGTCCGTGCTGTAGAAGGTGATGTAGATGCAGATGACTTTGAAGGGCTTGGAGCACACCCAGGACACGTGGCTTTGGGTGTGCTCGTGGTAGCAGGTCTTGGCCGGGTCGTAGGTGCACAGCGAGGTCTTCTTGGCGCGATCCACCTTCTCGTACTCCACGCGGCAGTTGAAGATTTTGGACTCCTTGGCCTCGATGAAGATCTGCTGCTCCAGGTCGAACTCCACGGCCTTGGTGGGGGGCACGAGGCTCACGGAGATGTTCCCTTGCCCCGTGGAGTTGTGCTGGAAGAACACGTTGATGGTGCCGTTGCCGTGATCCACCACCTTGCCGGTGATCAGGAGGTTCAGCTTCACTGTCTTGATGTTGGAATAGAAATCTCCCCAGCCAAAGATTTTTTTCAGCTTGCCCGAGGCTGGCCCCAAGTCCCTCTGTCCCCTGGGGTGTGGGGCACGGTCCCGCTCGGGGGAGTTCTCCAGGATACCCCACAACTCCCGCGAGCTGCTCGCCAGCTGCAGGAGGGTCGTGTTCTGCACTAAGGTGGGCGTCAGGAGGGGCTTTGGGAAGAGCAGCTCCCTCATCTTCTGCCCTCGGGCTCTCTCCTGGCTCTGGGGGTCGCGCTGCTCTGCCCCTTTATCTGCTGCTTCTGGACCACAGACCACCTGGACACGGGGATGGTGGGGTGTGAGAGAAGCTCCTTGTCCTCCAGGGTCACCCCCTTCCCCAGCCACCCTCCTCCCCGTCCTTGCTTTCCTGAGTGCCCTTCCCACTGCGTATTCTCTGTTTCCCCTCTGGTGGCAGTTTTCCCTGCTCTCGTCCTTCCATGGATGCTGAGGAATGGCTGAGAGTGGCTGGAATGGGTCCAGTTTGCTCATGGCTGGTGCAGCCCGGCCGTGCCACCCCATGGCAGAGCGCTGGCACCAGGGACACCCCTGGGTGCTCGGGGGGAAGGATGCCCGGCTGCCACGGGGGGTGCCCACCTTGTGACCTTCACGCCCAGCACGTCCCACGGACCCCTCTGCCAACCTCCCAGTCCTGCCAGGGCCTGGGGACACATGGAACTGGGAGCACTGGGACAGCAGAGGGGACAGCACGGGGGGACAGCGCAGGGGGATGGCACGAGGGGACAGCACGAGGGGATGGCACAGTGAGGACAGCACACAGGGATGGCACAAGGGGACAGCAGAGGGGACAGGAGAGGGGACAGCACAAGGGGACAGCATGGGGGGACAG
>VWZG01004228.1:26564-55418 GCA_013396735.1 Grallaria varia | reverse complement strand
TATTTGTATTTATATTTATATTTATGGTTATGGTTATGAATATGGTTATGGTTTTTTCTATTTTATTTCTATTTCTATTTATCCTTATATTTTTATTTATCTCTATATTTATATTTATCTCTATATAAATATCTGTGTATCGATATATATTTTATTGGTATTATTTCTATCTTATTTACATTATTTCTCTTTATAATTATAATGATATTTATAAATGAAGTGTTGGCTCAGCACATCCATGCACAGGCAGGTTTTAAACCAAAATTAAAACGATTCGAAGGGCCACTTTGAACTTTGCTAAAAGCAGCAAAATGATGCCCCTGCCCTGCATTAAACTATCAAGGGAGGGACAGATGCCCAGCCCTTGTGGTTTTACAGCTTTCAGATTGTTTGAGTTCAGCCCCATCCAAAGGAATGTGGGAACAGGGAGTGGGTTCTCCCCTTTCCAGGCTGTTTATTGATCGATTCCCAGCAGGTAAAGGGGGTGTTGCTCCTGCTCCTCCTCAGGGCAGAGCACCAGAGCCAGCTCTGTCTGACCCCCAACCCCATTCATTTTGGTTGGCACGCTCCACCTCCAAACATCTTCTGGGCTGGCACAGCTGCCCCGGAGCTGCAAAGTTCCATGTCCAGCTGGAAGTTTTCCTAATCCTGCGCTGCCCTTTTTAAACAACAGTGCAATTGCAAACTGGACTTGGCACATCTTTGGGAACCGGGCACTGCCCGGGGCTCCTCACCAGTGGGGCTGCTCTTCAGTTTAGAACAGAACCCACTAGTTAAGGAGCACTGGGGAGACCTTGGAATGCAGAGCTGACCACGGGATTCATGGAGAAGGAGATGCCTCCTCCGACTCGGTCCTCAAAACCTGATTATCTTCATGGTGGAGGGGAATGGTTAAAAATAAAAGTGCTCCCAAGTGCCTCTCTTACAGCAGCCACCTGAGCGGGAATTTTCTGTGCAAAGTTGAGGTGTCCTGCCCCAGTTCCCATGAGAAGTTTCAATTATTCCAGGATCCCTGAGGCTGGCAAAGCCCTGCCAGCCCCCGGAGCCCACCCTGTGCCCGATGCCCACCTTGTCCCCCAGCCCAGAGCACTCAGTGCCACGGCCAGTCCTGCCTTGGGCACCTCCAGGGCTGGGCACTCCAACCCTCCCTGGGCAGCCCCTGCCAAGGCCTCCCCCCCCTTTCCAGGCACAAATTCCTCCTGATGTCCAACCCAAACCTCTTAGGAAATTGAAACACTTCCCGGAGGAAGGACATTTCCACAAGCCCTGTGTTTCCATAGTAAAAGCTGTTGTGGGCTTTGCGCCACTTCCATCCTTGCAGGATCAAAGAATGGCCTGGGTTGGAAGGGACCTTGAAGGTCAATGATCCATCTCTGAACATTGTCTGGAAACTCACATCTTCCCCTGTTCAGCTGAGATGGGAACACAAAGATATTTGCCTCAAAGCCAGTTTCAAACCAAGCACCAGCTACTCCAACGCAAGGCTGAAGGGTTAGGCGTGACAGACAGGTCTCTCCTGGCACCTTGGGGATCATCTAAAGGCATCAAAAACCATTTGAAAAATAGTCTGAGAAGCCCCTCTTCCCAATTCACAGCATGTTTAGAAGCAGTGAAGAATCCAGCAGAATTTAGGAGTCTCCAGAGTGCTGGAAAGCCCCTGGTTCTTGCTGTTTGGATCTCTATTTAGTCCTAAAAACATGAGATAAGACGCCTTCCCTCCCAAACCCAAGCCACCGTGCATTCATCTGAGTGAATGTGACTTCACAGGAGTGTTTTTCAGAAGCTCTAAAGGTCAGTTGCGTTTAAAATAGAAGCTGAGACGGGCAGAACCTTCGGTTCTTCCTCCAGGAAAAATCTCCTCTGGAGCCATGAGAGAAGGAGCTCGAGGTGAGACAAACAAATCCAGTTTCTTGGCATCAAAATCTGTGGGAACAGGAGATACGCCAGCCAGAGGATGCTGGTCATGGAATCTCCTGAGTTGGAAGGGTCATTGAGTCCAACTCCTGGTCCTGCCCAGGACACCCCAGCAATGCCACCACGGACCTGAGAGGGTCATCCAAATATGTTGTCTTTGAGCAGGACACGGGTGTGAGAATTTTTGCATGGGTGCAACAATTGTACAGGTAAATAAATGCTTTAGGGACAAATAATTATATTATGGGCAAACAGATATTTTATGGGTAGGTGTGCAGGACACGGAGGCTTTGGCCACCCAGTGTGCCCTCGTCACTGTGCCAGCACTGAAAGAAATATCAGGACATAGTTCTTCATCAATCCAGTCCTGTTGGTGCTTGGAACCAGGGAAGTTCATGGAGTGTGTTCTGACTCTCAGGAAGGCTCAGGAGCCCCTTGGGTTTTTCACGGCAGACCCTTTTACTCCCTGGCTTTCTCAGAAATGGGAACCACCCAGCCCTGGGAGAGCCTTTGGCCAGTTGTCTCCTCACATCGACCACTTCAGCTGATTTGTGGCCACACGGAGCCTTTTGGGTATTTCTGGCCAAGAGCCACGAAGGTTCTAAAACAATCTCGGAGGTTTGGAGTCTGGGGAAGGGAAGTTTGTACAAATGTGTTTTTTCTGAGAGAGCCTCAGCGTTGGGTTCCTCTCCCAAGGGGGTAGAGATGTCCTGCAAACATGGTATTGAGACAACAGGGCCAAAGAACTGTCTCAGGAAGAGGATACGGCTTGGGAAGCTGGTCTGCACTTTCCCTGCCCAAGGTTTTGCTCAAGGACAAGACACGAAGCTGTGAACAGTTTCAGCTCTGACACCTGGACACTTTCTTTCCCTTGCAGGGATTTTTCTTGCAAGTGAAATAATAGCAGCTCGTGAAATCACTCCAGCACACCCACGCCAAGTGGGTGGAAGAGGTATGTGAAAATTGAATGTATTCTTTGGAAGCTGTTCTGGTTGCTTCTTGCTTTCCTGGGGGGAGGGAGGAAGGACCTAGAACTGTTCGGTTTGGTGTTTTTTTTTGGTTTTTTTTTTTAAATTTTATTTTTTTTTATTTCCCTTAATTGGCTTCAATAAGATTTATCACCTATTTCTGTGCAACCACTGTGAGAACGAGTGTTTGAAAGCAGTGCTGTTGTGAGGACAAGCTGGGACCTGCTACCAGGCAGGACATAAAAATGTTCTGTAGCTCTTGATTTTGGGATCTTTCCACGCTGTTCCGGTTTTCCCGACAAAGCCCTGCTGTGCCTCTCCCATGTCAAGGGTGTCAGCACACACCTGGATCCTTGTTTCTAGAAGTTTCTGCCTCAAAACCTTGATACCACTCACATTCTTTGTTTTCCCTTCTGGCACAGCCTGAAGCTCTTCAGAGAGCCCAGCTTTGATCCTGGGGGTGCCCCCGCCCTTTTACCAGGCAATGACACCTTGGCTTTGAAACAGGACTCAAAATGCCATGGAATCCTGAAATGGTTGGGGTTGGAAGGGACCCCAAAGCCCACCCAGTGCCACCCCCTGCCATGGGCAGGGACACCTCCCACCAGCCCAGGTGGCTCCAAGCCCCATCCAACCTGGCCTTGGACACTGCCAGGGATCCAGGGGCAGCCACAGCTTCTCTGCCCACCCTGTGCCAGGGCCTGCCCACCCTCCCAGACAGCAATTCCTTCCCAATATCCCATCTATCCCTGCCCTCTGGCACTTTGAAGCCATTCCCCTTGTCCTGTCACTCCATCCCTTGCAAATAGTCTCTCTCCATCTTTCTTGTGGCTCCTTCAGGCCCTGCAAGGCCACAATGAGGTCCCCCCAAAGCTTCTCTTCTCCAGGCTGGACAATCCCAGCTCTCCCAGCCTTCCCTCCCAGCAGAGCTGCTCCATCCTCTGCCCATCCTGGTGCCTCCTCTGGACTCTCCAGCAGCTCCATGGCCTTGCTGCGCTGGTCCCCAGGGCTGGAGGCAGCTCTGCAGGTGGGGTCTCACCTGAGCTGGGGGGCAGAGGGGCACAATCCCCCCCTAATCTGCTGCCCACTGCCCTGTGGGTGCAGCCCAGGCTGATCCTGCTCTTCTGTTCCCTTCCAAATCCAAGGCATTGACCTTCTCCAGTCCGTGCCTCATCCATTGCCAGGCAGGTGAAAGTCCAGCTCTAAATGAGCTGTTCTATTGTGCCCAGCCAAACCAGGCCCCTGCAATGAGCTCAGCCCAAGCCCTTGGATCCCTTCCCAGCGCTTGATCCTAATCGTGCCTCTGCACCTGGCCCAGCTTTCTCTTTGGGACAATGTGCTGCAAAATTTATCGTTGCACTTTTTCCCTTCCCCCCCCTTCTCTTTCCATTTATTTTTTTTCTTCCCCTCTGAGTTAAATGAATCCTTTATAGGATGAGAACTGAACAACAGCAATGGAATGAATTGAGAGGGAGAGCCGCAGGCAGGAGCAAGCAGGAGAGTCCAGCTGCATCCTGCTTGGCTGCTCTGGTGTCTCTGGCTGATGGTGGGGTGGGATTCAGACCACCCACCGTCCTGGCCTCGGCTCCTTCGGTGGCCAGAGGGGAGAAGGGACCATGGACACAGCAGAGCACCTGTAATGGGACTTATTCATCCTTCTGACCACAGGGACAGGAGCCAGGCAGGGCTGGAGCTGTGCCAGGGCAGGGGCAGGGGCATCTCAGCACAAGGCTCTGCCCCCAGAGGGTGGTGGGCACTGCCCAGGCTCCCCAGGGCAGTGGGCACGGCCCCGAGGCTGCCACAGCTCCAGGAGCCTTTGGACAAGGGGACAGGGACAGGGGGGAGTGCTGGGGAGTCCTGGGCAGGGCTGGGGTGGCACTGGATGGTCCTTGGGGGTCCCTCCCAGCTCAGGGTGTTCTACAATGCCACAATGAGGGACAGAGACATCTTTCCATCAGGACAGTGTGGACGAGTAGGTGACATGATGGGGGAATAAGGCCCAGTGAAGGGGTTCAGCAAAGGGGTGGCACAGGAGCACAACATTCCATGGGTGACGTTCTTAAGGAAGTTACTGGGTAGGATGGGGAGCAGAACAAGGCCAGGAAAAGGGTGTTGCAGCACTTTGTGGGGTGGAAGAGCTGGGTCTGGGCTAGAAGACCTTGGCCTCATTTCCCACGGAAGGAATTGTGGAATCCCAGAGTGGTTTGGATTGGAAGGGACCTCAAAGCCCACCCAAGTGCCACCCCTGCCATGGGCAGGGACACCTTCCACCAGCCCAGGTGGCTCCAAGCCCCATCCTAAAGAAGGCAAAAGCTAAACTAGATGAACATTTGTACAAGGGGACAGGGATTGTTGGTGTGTCCTGGGCAGGGCCGGGGTGGCACTGGGTGATCCTTGGGGGTCCCTTCCAACTCAGAATATTCCATGATTTTACTATTTGGCAGCCTTGGGCACTTCATAGTCTTGTGTGCTTGTCCCTTGATCTGAGCTCACCTGAGGCACCACCTTGAGGTCACTTTGCCACAAGCCCACAGCCTTTCTGTCACCTTCCCACCTCTGGATTAGACTGGATGGTGATTTGTCTCCTTTCCTACCATCAGCAGGCAGTGCCAGGACAAAATGCAGCTGGCCTGGGTCACCATCTCTGGAGGTGGACGTGTCTGAGGTACACCCAGGCAGCACTTCCACTTTATTAGGATTTTTCATGTTGTTACGTTTTAATCTCTCCTGGGTTTTGTGTTGGGTTTTTTTTGGGGGGGGGTTCGTTTGGTTTTCTTTTCAAGTTGGAAAGGCCCCAGGTGAGGGGAAGCACTTGGGAAGTGATGTCCACCCTTTGGTTTTTTCAGGGGACTCAGATTTCCAGCAGGAACATCCCTCCACTTGCAGATCAGGGGACTGGCAGAGAGAACTGCTCTAAAATCTGGGGGTCTGAAGGACACCCAGAATCAAATGCAGCTTATCTGGCCCAGCTGCTGGTTATCACCCATGTTGCATCTGCCTTTTCACATCTGTTTAGCATAAATAACTTCTTTTTTTTTTTAATTGGTGTCCTCTGATACATCCAAACAATGAACAGAAGAAACAGGAGAAACTGTAAATAAATTTTACAGCGTCAGTAAGAGCATTCACATTAAGGGGAAACTATTTTGAGGGGCTGCCAGTTCTTAATAAATTGCCATTATTCTGGTGTTTTTACAAAGACCACAAAGAGGGGAATTAAAAAAAAAAAAAAGGAAGAAATAACCAGAACTGATGGAAGAATGGAAACACTGAATGTCACTGCTCAGTCATTCCTTTTCATAATAAATATTCCTCGCCTGTTCTCCTTGCAAAAAAGGGGCAAAGATTTTGGATTTTTTCCTTCTTTTTGGTGTCTATCTCAGAGGCAGTGGCATAAAAAAAGCCCATGAGTCAGCTGGCTGGGCTCCCTTTCCTGAATTCTCCCTGGATTGCTGGATTTGAACCCGTATCTCCAACCCCGGGGCACCACAGGTTTTCTGGGCTCTCCTGCCCAGCCCAGGGGTGACTCCAAACCCACAAGCTCAGCCTCTCCCAGCTCAAGTGTCACATCCAACACTCCTTTTAGCAGGTTTGGCTAAGAAGGATTCCTGTGCTCCTCATTCCCAGTTACGGGGGCCTTGTTCCTTTGAATTTCTTGGGAATGGGACCTTAGAGTCCCATTTTACCAGGAATTCTGCTCCACCACCCAAATAGTCCCCTGGAGGTAAAACTGATCCTTTTTGAAACACCATCTCCTGGGGGCTCCTGCTTTGACTCTTCAGGACCGCGTGGGCTCTGCAAAGGCATTTCTGAGCCTCTGCATCCATGAGGTTTCATGGAAAACCATCATTTCGGGCAGCAATGAGGGTCTTTTCCCACAGAATTCCTGTCATTGATCGTCACGGGAATAATGGCCCATATTTCAGGGGTCCCAGTGAATTTCTTTTTCCCTTCTTTTTCAAATTTTTAATTTGTGGTTTTAGGGCTCAGGTACTTTTTGTGTGTCTATTTTCCAGCCCCTCTGTGTGCAATTCCTGCCTGCAGGGATTCTGGGAAGCTGCTGGTTTTGCATCTCCAGAATGAGAAGAACTGCTGATGGTATCCCAGGAGTGGGGTATGGAATGTGTGGCTGGTCTGGAAACGTTGCATTAGGAATATAGATCCCCATTGGGTGTTGGAAAATCAAGTGTTAGGCAGACCAGGACTGGGGGTGGGTGAAGGTCACGGCCCACTGGGGAGGCAGGAACAGGAACCAAGTGGAAATAACTCTGGAGAATTGGGCTCTCCAGCCACGGTGGTGCCACTGCTCCTCCTCGCACACCTATAGAGTCATGGAATGGTTTGGGTTGGAAGGACCTTAAAGATCATCTAATTCCAGTTCCTGCCATGGGCAGTGACACCTTCCACCATACCAGGTTGCTCCAAGCCCCATCCAACCTGGCCTTGGACACTTCCAGGGATCCAGGGGACTCTACAACATCTCTGGGCAACCTTGGAGGTCTGGGCAATCTTTCCATGTTGGGAAGGGTTTCCAGGCCAACCAGGCTGTGCTCCGTGGTGGTGGTGTGGGTGGCACTGAGGTCTGGGGACATCAGGCGCCCACAGGCAAGGAGGAGCTGGGCTCTACTCCAGTGCCACTGGGACAGTCCTGGGACCTTGCTGTCCTCTCTCTGGGGTGGCACCTGGAGCTGCACCCAGAGAGTCTGGGCTTTCTGCAGGAGAGGTGGCTTTGCCAACAGGGAGAGGGTTCATCCTGCGGAGCAGGAGCAGAGGGCACAGAGGGCAGAGCCCAGCGGGGGCTGCAGCTCCTCCCGAGGGGCAGCTCCATCTCTGCTCCGTGGGATGAGCAGGGCCAGGAGCCAGGCAGGGCTGGAGCTGTGCCAGGGCAGGGGCAGGGGCATCTCAGCCAAAGGCTCTGCCCCCAGAGGGTGGTGGGCACTGCCCAGGCTCCCCAGGGCAGTGGGCACGGCCCCGAGGCGGCCACAGCTCCAGGAGCCTTTGGACAAGGGGACAGGGACAGGGGGATTGGTGGGGTGTCCTGGGCAGGGCTGGGGGGGCACTGGACGATCCACTCAGGATATTCCATGATTCCAGGATAATTCTCCTGCCCGTGCTCTGCTTCACCCACCACAGTTCAGGCCTGAGGCCTGACCAAATTCTCAGCCTTTTTATCAAAGCCCAAAGTGCTTTAATAACAAAACAAACGCAGAGCCCGGCGAGCCAAGGGGAATTAGAGACATTGCATGTGCTCACACGTTGCTTCATGGGCAGCTTAATGAGTAACTGATTGCTAATTACATGTGAAACACCCTGGCACTTTGATATCCACCGAGAACCAAAAAGTTTCTATTGTGTTTGTTACTGAAGGGCTTTGGTCCCACTGCCCTTGGTGGGGCTTTTTGTGGCCGGTTAATGTGACGTGTTGTCTGGGGTGGGTGTTGATTTCCTCGCTGGACTCCGGGGCAGTGCGAGGAGGCTCCCAGGGCAGGCTGGCTGAGGGACACAGGGACACCTATTTGGGATGTCTGGATGCTTCAGTTCTGCTTGACTTCAGGAGGGACCTCCTGGCACAGGGGACAGCTTCCCATTTCCCTCCAGGTGAGGAGACAACAACGGAGCTTGAACAGGTGACAGCGTTGCTGAACTCACAGGACGAGTAGAAATGTTTGAGCAGAAATGTTGTGTTCGGGGTCAACAGCAGGAAAAGGGATAATTAGGTTTAGCTCCCAACCAGGGCCAACCAGGGAAAAAGGAGCTGCAGCTGAAGGGCCAGGCTGGGAATATCAGGGAAAATAAAATGCAGGTATCAAGGAAAAGTGGCCCAGAAAGCAACTGGGTGGTGGGATGATCCTGCAGTGTGGGAAGCAGGGCAGGGGGCATTGTGCCCCTCTGCCCCCCAGCTCAGGTGAGACCCCACCTGCAGAGCTGCCTCCAGCCATGGGAGCCCAGCACAGCAAGGACATGGAGCTGCTGGAGAGTCCAGAGGGGGCACCAGGATGGGCAGAGGATGGAGCAGCTCTGCTGGGAGGGAAGGCTGGGAGAGCTGGGATTGTCCAGCCTGGAGAAGGGAAGCTTTGGGGGGGACCTCAGTGTGACCTTCCAGGACCTGAAGGGCTCCTAGAGAGCTGGAGAGGGTCCTGGGACAAGGGATGGAGTGACAGGACAAGGGGAATGGCTTCAAAGTGCCAGAGGGCAGGGTTAGATGGGATATTGGGAAGGAATGGGAAGGAAGGAAGGAAGGAAGGAATGGGAATGAATTCCTGGCTGGGAGGGTGGGCAGACCCTGGCACAGGGTGCCCAGAGAAGCTGTGGCTGCCCCTGGATACCTAGGAGTGTCCAAGGCCAGGTTGGACGGGGCTTGGAGCCACCTGGGCTGGTGGAAGGTGTCCCTGCCCATGGCAGGGGGTGGCACT
This sequence comes from Grallaria varia, assembly GCA_013396735.1. Taxonomy (NCBI): domain Eukaryota; kingdom Metazoa; phylum Chordata; class Aves; order Passeriformes; family Formicariidae; genus Grallaria; species Grallaria varia. The sequence continues at coordinate 46,123 of VWZG01004228.1, read as the reverse complement.
GGATGATCTTTCAGTTCCCCCCAACCCAAACCATTCCATGACTCTCTATTAATACCTGCTCTATTCTTCCCCACCACTGTTTATCTCTACCCTGTCTTTTCCTAGAGCTGGGCAGGACAACAGGGTCCTAAAATTCCTCCTGGATGAGGAAAAGGCTCAGAGTGCTGGGAAATGTCTCGTGAAGATCCATGGAGCCAGGGCTTGGAGCTGAGATGCTACTGGACTTCCAGTGTGCCACCAGCGCCAGGTTTTGGAGGTGGTGAGGTCTCCCCAGGTTCTAAGGGCCTCCAAGCCCCGGGGCTGGCAGTGGAATTCCAGCCAGGAGCAGCTGCAGCTCCGGGGTTTGTGTTTCCCTCTCCAGCAGGATGTGGCTGTGCCCCCTGGAGCAGCAGCTGCACCTCTGGAAGAACATCCAAGCACAAGTCAAGCAGCACTTTTGGAGCTGGTGGTGGCTCTGCTGGGAGCAGCCCAAGGGGAATATTTGCTTTCCAATTCCAAACAGGAAACTCTAAGTGGATCCAGCTCACGGGAGCGCAGAGACATGGGGACATGGGGATGCTGGAATGCTGGGGAAGGACCCTGAGCTGCCCCGAGCAGGGAAGTCAATCCTGGCTCCATGCCTGGCTCTGGAGAGCTCCAGGAGCTGCTCCCAGCTCGGGGAATGCCATTGGGCCCTTCCAGGGTGGACAAGGGGGTGGCGCTGGCAGAGCGTGAGCATCAGTGCCCTCCCCTTCTTTGGGGCTGACACACATTAATTGTGCTTCCTTTGATTGGATTTTGTGTGACAAACGAGCCCGGCTGTTTAGCATCCTGTGGAGAAGAAGGACAAAGCAATCTTGGTGTTATTTGAGGCGGAAAAAAGTCCTTTTGCTTTGCTTCTGTAAGTAAAACATGAATTGGCACTTCCAGTTCTCTGCTGTATCAGCTTCCAGGAGGCTGGAGTTTCTTTTCCAGGGAGATTTAACAGCAGGATGAGACAAAAGGATGCTCAGCAGGCCTGGAAGGTCCTTCCTCTCCTGAAAATCCCCACGAGCCAAGGGGTGGCTGTTTGCAGAGGGACCACACCGAAGTTCTGCTGGTAGGTGAACCTCCCAACCAAGGCACCCCATTCAATCTGCCTTGGGTGATTTAAAGCCCGGCTCGAAAATGGGAGCTCCCAGGGCCCAGCTGGCACCACAACTGTCCACTGGAGAGGCCCCAGCCCTTTTTTATTTAATAATACAATTATAAAAATTATGATCCTCAGGGATGTGAAAGGAGTTCGGGCAGAGTGGGGACATGGAAACAGAGTCTCTCACATGCTGCTTGACATTTCAGTAATTCTTCTTTTAAAGGCAGAGTTTTCTTGGCCAAGTTGGCAGAATGTGGAGACTGAAGCGAAACCTTTTCAAAAACCCAGTCTGGGTACAGAAACAGCCCTTCCCTGTGTGTTTGTGCTGCCACAGTGTCACATATTCCCACCTGGCTTCAAGCCTGGGAGGCACCAGCATGAGAAATGTTGCAGCTGATGCACTAGCAAAGACATTTGGTGATGTCATGGACTCAGGCCATCTGGAATGAAAGGGATACATAGATAAAAAAATACAGTTTAGCTCACATATTGGATATTTACAAATTTTAGGATATATCCAGAGACAATATAATTTTTTTAAAGTGAATTTTAGGTGTTTCTAGTAATAATGTGCCTCATGATTAACAAGATTAGTGAGAAATTGGTGCAAATTTCCTTCTTAATCTGAATTTTCTACTTTGTCTACAAGGCTAAGAAGTAATGGTTGATGTAATAAATCTGTGCTAATAATGGCAATCAGGCCCCAGGTCATTAACCTGGGTCTCAGGAGGTGTCTCTGCACTGGTGGGCCCTTCTGGACTGACCGATGCAGTGTTGGGGGGTCTGACTGGGGTTAAAAGCAGGGGCAGGAGATGCTGGAGGCTGGCAGGGAGGAGTGAAGACTATCCCAGTGGTTCTCCAGCCTCTGGGCTGAGGTAACTCTGGAGTGCTCACCCCGGAGAAGTTGATGTTCCTGATCTTCAAGCACCCAAATCCAGGCATTCAGCACTGATGACAGAAAAGCCACCTTAGAATCCCAGAGTGGTTTGGGTTGGAAGGGACCCCAAGCCCACCCAGTGCCACCCCCTGCCATGGGCATGGGCACGCTCCACCAGCCCAGGTTGCTCCAAGCCCCCTCCAACCTGGCCTTGGACACTCCCAGGGATCCAGGGGCAGCCACAGCTTCTCTGGACTCCCCATTTTGTCGGTACCAGTAAAATCACTTCCTTCTGATCATCTTTTTTAGGTGATAAAGATGTTGAGAAGCTTCACTGGACTTCAGATCAGGCCCTTAGAAAGGACACTGGTCACAGGAGTCACCTCCCTTAGACTCCCCTTCCTGACCTGCTCACCTTTGTGGTTTGTGTACCAGACATGGGATATGGAACATGTAGAGGAGAACCCGTGGGGAGGGCTGGGCAAGGCTGGTGTAACCCAGTCACGTCCCAGCCACTTCTACTGGGAAAAGTTGGCTTGTCCAGCCCCTCTGGGCATCTGCCTTGAGAGAAAACCCCGAGACTGAAACATCAGATGGGTTTGTTTAATCAGGAAACAAAAAAACCAGCATGGGCAGCAGAGGATGGGGGATTGTGCCCCTCTGCCCCCAGCTCAGGTGAGACCCCACCTGCAGAGCTGCCTCCAGCCCTGGGGACCAGCACAGCAAGGCCATGGAGCTGCTGGAGAGTCCAGAGGAGGCACCAGGATGGGCAGAGGATGGAGCAGCTCTGCTGGGAGGAAAGGCTGGGAGAGCTGGGATTGTCCAGCCTGGAGAAGAGAAGCTTTGGGGGGACCTCACTGTGGCCTTGCAGGGCCTGAAGGAGCCACAAGAAAGACGGAGAGAGACTGTTTCCAAGGGATGGAGGGACGGGACAAGGGGAATGGATTCCCATTGCCAGAGGGGAAATTTAGATTACATACATGGAAGAAATTGCTGGCTGTGAGGGTGGCACAGGGTGGGCAGAGAAGCTGTGGCTGTCCCTGGATCCCTGGAAGTGTCCAAGGCCAGGTTGGACGGGGCTTGGAGGAACCTGGGCTGGTGGAAGGTGTCCCTGCCCAGGGCAGGGGGTGGACTGGGTGGGCTTTGGGGTCCTTCCAACCCAAACCCTTCTGGGGTTCTGTGATGGTTCTGTGACTCTGGCTGACAGAAGGAGTTTCCCCGCTGTTTGTAAATGCACCTGCACTGCTGATGGGATGCTGGACTGGGGTGCATGAACCCCCCTTGTCTTTGCCCTCACCCACATCCCGACTGCCACAGAAAGTCCTCTCCATTGGCATTCCAGCTGCCGGTTCCTGGCGCTCTTCTCCCCAAAATCTCTGCTCGGTGGGTATTCTTGTCCCCCCGCAGAAGGTCCAAGTGCCCAGCAACGTGAACATGCCCAGAAACTCATTACTCGGGGCTTTTCCCAGCGAATTTTGAACTTCCCCTTTGGTCTCCTCAGGAATGGTCAGAGGGAGGTCCCAAGAAACTGGAAAGCTGTAAGAGGCAGAGTGGCTTTTGGGCCGTGTTTGTTGTGTGGAACCCAGCAGAAGGACGGGGGAATAAACAAAGGAATTTTCTTCTCAGCGTGTGCTGGGCCCCAGCGCTGCAAATAAAAGCATTGTTAGCTGAAATCAGTGTTTTGGTTTCTCCCTTCCTTTGTGAGCTGCAGTAGAGGAAGCAGATTAAAGATTGCCAGAAAGCTGGCAAAAGACACTGGTGGCATCATAATGACTTCATTATGGTCTGTAAATGAGCTAAGAGACTAATAATGCGTTCAGGAAAAAAAACCCCACATTATGAACACGCACACAGGTGTAGGATTAACCCCTTCCTTGGCAGGCCCTGCTTGGAATTCAGCAGCTGGAGCTGAAGCCACAGCCCCGTTCTCTGGGAGCCGGGCAGGAAAGGATTTCATCCAACAGCTGCCGCAGTTAATTGCAGCTGTATTTTCCTCTGAGTTCATCTGCAATGCAAACAACATGGCAGAGATTGCTTTGTTTGTTTGCTTGGCTGCTGGTGGCTTGAAATCCCAGAATCCCAGAGTCCCTGAGGCTGGCAAAGCCCTGCCAGCCCCCGGAGCCCACCCTGTGCCCGATGCCCACCTTGTCCCCCAGCCCAGAGCACTCAGTGCCACGGCCAGTCCTGCCTTGGGCCCCTCCAGGGCTGGGCACTCCAAACCTCCCTGGGCAGCCCCTGCCAAGGCCTCCCCCCCCTTTCCAGCCACAAATTCCTCCCCATGTCCCCCCTGCCCCTGCCCTGGCCCAGCCTGAGGCCGTTCCCTCTCCTCCTGTCCCTGTTCCCTGGAGCAGATCCCAACCCTGCCCTGGATCCATCAGGGAGCTGCAGAGCCAGAAGGTCCCCCCTGAGCCTCCTTTTATCCAGGTTAAGTAAATGACCCCATGACAGGGGGTGGGACAAGACAAGCTTTGAGGTCCCTTCCAACCCAAACCATTCGGTGATTCTTTGCTTTCAGATTCCCCCTGAGCTTCCCTGGGAGCCGCCTGGCCACACCACAGTGCCCTGCCTGCTGCCAGCTCTGCTCTGCAGTGTTTTCTCCTTCAGCCCTGGCATCCCTTTTCTACATCATTATTGCCTTCAGTCCCTGACCATAAAATCACCGGGCCAGAGATTAGTCCGAGATCGTTTTTTTGCTGCTCCCAGCACCATGAGAAACATACCTGAAGGTTGAGTTTCTCATGCAGCATGGTTTGACAGTGAGTAAAAACATCCCAGGGGTGACAGTGATAACAAATCCAGCCCTTTCCCAGGGCGCAATGATGCATCAGGACGAGATACTAATTATTCTGCAAGGCCAAGATAACCAGGAGATTGTGGAATCATGGAATGGGTTGGGTTGGGAGGGACCTTAAAGCCCACCCAGTGCCACCCCTGCCATGGGCAGGGACACCTTCCACCAGCCCAGGTTGCTCCAAGCCCCATCCAACCTGATCTTGGGCACTCCCAGGGATCCAGGGACAGCCAGATGTTGAGGCAATGCCTGTCAACCTGGCCCACTGAAGGCTGAGAAACAGCATCTTCTGGTTTATTGTTGCAGCTGGTTTACACCTGCAGTCTGTTTAAGATGACATTAAAGGAGGACCACTCTGGCAGTCTTGATCCTTGTATCCAAAGGGGCCTCTGAGGAAGCTGCAGAGGGATCTTCACCAGGTGCTGAGGATCAGGACAAGGGGGAATGGCTTCAAACTGAGAGAGAGTAGGGATAGATGGGATAATGGGAAGGAATTGGTGGCTGGGAGGGTGGGCAGGCCCTGGCACAGGGTGCCCAGAGAAGCTGTGGCTGCCCCTGGATCCCTGGCAGCGTCCAAGGCCAGGTTGGATGGGGCTTGGAGCACCCTGGGCTGGTGGAAGGTGTCCCTGCCCATGGCAGGGGGTGGCACTGGGTGGGCTTTGAGGTCCCTTCCCACCCAACCCACCCTGTGATTCCATGCTCAGCTCTCCCCAGTTCTGCTGTTCCTCTGGTTGATGCTGTGGCTGATGCACATCCAAGGAAAGCCCCATGACCAGCTCATTTCTCTCCCTTCCAGGCTGAAAGGCCCTCCCTTGCAGAGCTGCACTGCAGAGCTCGGCTGTCCTGCTGCCAAACCAGCCTGGCCCCAAAGAGCAGCAGCTTTGCCCCAATGCTGTCACCTGTCAGAGCTGTGACAAACCACCCTCTGCAGTGATGGGTGCCAGGAGAGCCGGGGAGCCCGAGCACTGCTGGTTTATTGTGCTCCCAGCTGTCCTGGCCACAAGTGGGGACTCTGCGTGGATGTTCATGGAGGAAAAGCTGCCTGGGAGTCATTTATAGGCTGGAGAGAAGGGACAGTCCTGCTGGAAAGCAGCCCTTTGGGTACATCCTGCTGTGTCACCAGCACAGCCACTCAGGGCTCCTGCAGGAATTCTGGGCACCTGCCTGTGACAGGGACAAAAAGTGGCCCGACTATTCCAGGAAAAGTGGAAAACAGAGACAGCAGCGTTTTGGGTGAGGGGGAAATTTAAGGTACAAATTCAAACAAATGTCTGTGATTGCACTATGAATTATTTGGAGCGGGGTTTCTTTGCGGGCTCCCCAGGGCAGTGGGCACGGCCCCGAGGCTGCCAGAGCTCCAGGAGCCTTTGGACAAGGGGACAGGGACAGGGGGGATTGTTGGGGTGTCCTGAGGTGGCACTGGATGGTCCCTGGGGGTCCCTCCCAGCTCGGGATATTCCGTGGTTCTACTCCCCTGAGTCTGCAGTAGAGCACACTGAGGGGTAATCAAGCTGTAAGGAGCGATCCTTTAGATGGGGCTCTGCTTAAATATTCCTTCCTTTGCAGCTGTTTTCTTGCTCTCAAACTGGTTTTTACTGCGTGCAGTAACAAGCAGAGAAGTCTGGCTGCACCCTGGGACCATCAGGACCAGCCAGGTCACCTGAGGAAGGTGGGTGGGTTCCCTCTGGAGATGCAGGAGGTCCTTAGGCAGGAACTCTGTTTGTCCCATCAGATAATGTGTCTGAACATCGCACAGTGGTTTGGGCTGGGAGGGACCTTAAAGCCCACCCAGTGCCACCCCCTGCCATGGGTAGGGACACCTTCCACTAGCCCAGGTTGCCCAGAGGTCCATCCAACCTGGCCTCAGACACTTTCAGGGATGGGGCAGAGAGGAATTTTCTGCTTCCATTGAAGATATCCAGGTTTGGATCCTCAGCCTGATTCAGTCGCCTGGGAAACTTGGCCTGTGTACCCTGCCATTCACCAAAATGACCTGGAACACATCCAGACTTGGGAATTGTCTAACCCTTGGTGATCCATACTGGTTCTACTGGAGCAGCCAAACCCACTCTGGGTGGAGATCCCGTGAAAACCGAGGCCAGAGAAACCGTCATTTGATTTTGTTTTCCCCATTTTGGGAAGCTGGTGGCACCTCCTGCTCCAACCTGGATATGCTGCACACCTCCCATCCCACACCTCCCTTCATAGAATCATAGAATCATAGAATTGATTGGGTTGGAAAAGACCTCCGAGATCATCAAGTCCAACCCTTGGTCCAACTCCAGTCCATTTACCAGATCCTGGCACTCAGTGCCATGTCCAATCTCAGTTTAAAAACCTCCAGGGACGGTGAATCCCCCCCCTCTCTGGGCAGGCCATTCCAATGCCTGGTCACTCTCTCTGGAAAGAATTCTTCAACTTAAATTTCCCCTGGCAGAGCTGAAGCCCGTGCCCCCTTGTCCTATTGCTGAGTGCCTGGGAGAAGAGACCAACCCCCACCTGGCTCTAACCTCCCTTCAGGTAGTTCTAGAGAGTTCCTGATGTTTCTCCCCTGGAAAACAGAAGGGGAAAAATACAGCACACAGAGCCTGGGCCTCCTGTTGCAATCCTGGGAATGCATTATGGAGAGGAGCCAGCTTTGTTCCCTGGGGTCACATCCCACAGAGGGTTTGGATGCAGAGCGTTCCTATAGGGAAAATGACCGGGGCACCTGGAAGAGCAGCTGCCTGGAGGATGATCTCAGCTCCCGAGCCTGTCACAGCCAGAAGGAGCAGTGTGGCACCCATAAAATCTTTCATCCATGGCAGTTTTCATGGCCCAACCACCTTCCTGTTTGCCTGCTCCAGAGGGAAAACCTGCCACCAGCACGGGGAACACGTTGGGGGACAAAAGTTTAGGGAGAGGAAAACAATGGGAGGAACTGGAGCCTCTCCAAAAACAATAAGTGGGCTTTAAGGAAGGGGTATCCAAGGGGGAAAATTGCTGTTCCTGTGCAACGCTCCTTGTGAGGACACACCACCCAGCAGAAATATGCAGCACTAGGTGGGAACAAGAATGTTCACGCAGGGAAAACAAACTTAGCCCAGCGCAAGGTGTGATGCAATCCTGAGCATCGGGGAGGGGATGCAAAAAATTCCCTGTTTCCAAAAAGGATGGGGCCCACAGCAAGCACAAACTGAATATTACAGGGAGTCCAGATCTCAGCACTGGGATCATCGTTCTGGTTCAACCAAGCGGTTGGGAAATGGAGAAGGCTCTCTGTGGAAAAGATTTTGTCCTTACTGGACTCAGGAGAAGCATCATTCATAAAATCAAGGGCAAAAGAGAAGCTGAAACACAATTCCCTGTTTGCCCTGAGATGGGAAACTCACAGGATCACCAAGGCTGGAAGAGACCTTCAGGATCATCCTGGATTAAAACTGTGACAGGGTGAGGGAAAGGAGACCTGGGGGTGTGAAAGAGCATCTGAGCAAGAGGGAACAGTGAGCCAAGGGACTGAAGGGCCCAGGGAACTGGCCCTGAGCTGGGAGGGACCCCCAGGGACCATCCAGTGCCACCCCAGGACACCCCAGCAATCCCCCCTGTCCCTGTCCCCTTGTCCAAAGGCTCCTGGAGCTGTGGCAGCCTCGGGGCCGTGCCCACTGCCCTGGGGAGCCTGGGCAGTGCCCACCACCCTCTGGGGGCAGAGCCTTTGGCTGAGATGCCCCTGCCCCTGCCCTGGCACAGCTCCAGCCCTTCCCTCCCATGTTTTAATTTGTCCTAGAATAGTTCAGCTCACACTAAGGTCGTTCTGTTTTCACCTTCTGCTTGTTGCGTACACTGAATATGAGATATCCATGACTCATAAGTCTACCAAAGTATTCTTTTTCTGCAGTAATTTTGCTCTGGTTATGAAGAGCAAGGTCTGCGGGCAGGCCCTGGCACAGGGTGGGCAGAGAAGCTGTGGCTGCCCCTGGACCCCTGGAAGTGTCCAAGGCCAGGTTGGACAGGGCTTGGAGCAACCTGGGACAGTGGAAGGTGTCCCTGCCCATGGCAGGGGGTGGGAATTAAATGATCTTTAAGGTCCCTCCCAACCCAAACTGTTGCCATCACTAATTCAGAAGCTCTTTTAAAACTTTCTCCCTCAGGCAGCATAAAGGGCCAGTGGAAAAGACAAACCACTGCCCCAGACAAGTGGGAAATTAAACACTCCCGATCTGAGTTGTGAAACAAAGAGAGAAGGGACTTTGAACTCTGTTACTTTCGAATGATTGCCCCAAAACTGACGTTTTTAAGCCAATTTGCAATGAACAGCCCCACGGGCGTCTGTCTGTCAGTCCCTCAGCCACCTCCATCACAACCTGCCCCTGGGGAGGCTGATCTGTGGGTCTGAGAAACGGGCCCCAGTTTAACCACACAATATTTAATCACAGAACCCTTAATCACAGAACCTTCTGAGCTGGAAGGGGCCCGTAAGGATCATCAAGTCAGCTCTTTAGTGAATGGTCCATACAGGGACCAAGCCCCCACCCTTGCCAGGAGCTTTGATGTTTGCAGAGGTGTCCGTGTGCTCTGTTCAAGGTCTCTGGTAGGTAAGCCCAGATTGCTCCTTCCAGGGTGGCTGGGGCAAATTTTGGGCACATTTGAAGTGACTGCTCCGATTTAATGCAGTAAATCTGACCATGGGGCAGCTCAACCACCCACAGCCCCACACCTGCCCTGCAGGGACTTGCAAACTGTGTTGCGTCTGAGAAGTGTCCTCAGGCAAGAACGAGGTCCAACATTCCCCCATCTAAATAATCCACCCCATAAATATCATCTGAACGTTCCTGCTTTCCACACTGGTGTCAGTTCTCACCTGTCTCACCTGGGGGCAAAGGCACTGTTTTATGCTGAGAGAACACTCTGAAGGCTGAGTCATTGTCACCGTGACATTGTTGGTTTAGTGGGCCAGATCCTGCAGAGCTGGGACTCTGGTTGGTTTTGGAGGGATGTGGGAAGGCTGGATCCCTTGTTCTCAGGGGTACTACAGGTGCTGTTAACTCAGCTTTGGTTCCAAATCCTCAGAAAGTGCAAACATGGAATCACAGGGTGGGTTGAGTTGGGAGAGACCCCAAAGCCCACCCAGTGCCACCCCTGCCATGGGCATGGACACCTTCCACCAGCCCAGGTTGCTCCAAACCTGGCCTTGGACACTTCCAGGGATCCAGGGGCAGCCACAGCTTCTCTGGGCACCCTGTGCCAGGGCCTGCCCCCCCTCCCAGCCAGCAATTCCTTCCTTCCCAATATCCCAGCTAACCCTGCCCTGTGGCAGTGGGACCCATTCCCCTTGTCCTATTTCTCCATCCCTTGCCCCAGGTCCCTCTGCAGCTCTCCTGGAGCCCTGGAAGGGGCTCTCAGGTCTCCCCAGAGCCTTCTCTTCTCCAGGCTGACCGTCCAAAGCCTTGTCCTCTTTCTATTGTGTTACACCCAACGGGATCCCAAGTGCTCTGGGACTCCCAGGACCCTGGGACTCCGGGCTGTTGAGCTCCCCCAGTGCTTTCCCCCGTGTTAGACACGAGTCAAAGGACAGCTCTGGACCCCCCAGACCCCTGACTGGGCACGAGAACTCAGGAGAGCCCCAGAGCCAATGCCTTGCTCGTGACTTGCTTCTCTAAGGTCTCATTCAGGAGCTGTTATGGGTTAAGACAGAAAGGATTTATCCCAAACCCGTTGCAGGATGGATTTCATTGCAAACATCCAGACAAGATGCTCTTCCCTCCCCCCTACCTGCCCCACCACACGTCTCTGACTCACCCTGAGGTTTTCTCAGGCCAGGACTTTTCCAGCCTCTTCATCTCCCAGATGACAAACGTTGGAGGCCAGCAGTGACTGCGGTGACCGTGACCCCAAAGTCTCTTTTTGTTCTGCTTCACACCTTGTGCAGCACTGTCGGGTCACCCTCCTTCTCCTCTCTGGACCCTCTGTCCTCTGCTATTCCCTGGGCTCAGCGGCCTCAAGCTGCTCTGTTCCTTCCCAAATTCCCCTTTGGAAAAGGCTGCCTGGAAAGTCCACGTGCCTCCTCTAAGCTGAGTGGCCATCATTTCTTCACCGGTGGGGTCAGAGGGTGTTGCCTTTTAACACAAGAAGTCCCTGACTTTTCCAGCATCCTACAGAACCCAGAATTCCAGCCCATACCAGCTGTGGGAACCATTCCATGGGTTTCCTTCTGGAGCTGCCCACCCCTTTTCTCTGGATCTGCTTTGCAAGAAGCATTTGGGATCACCCCGATTGCACCTTTAGGGTCTACCCGGCCCCTCCAGTGGGAATCTTTGCCTGTGGGTTACGGATCAGGTTCTTAGGAAGGGAAAACAATGTCCACACGTTTTTGGGAAGGGGGTTTCTCTTTTAGGGCCCTGCTGGTTTAGCCTTTCCCCTCGAGGTCTCCAGGTTGGTGCCTGCCCGGGGTGAGAGGCTTGAGATGCAACCTCAGCCACGGCTGTGCATTTCACAGTCCTATTGGGAAAAAAAGCCCCTAACACGGGGAATTTTCTAGATTCCATCCCATCCATAATCACTTTTGAAAAGTTAATTTGCTGCAGCTGCTTTGTAACTCCTCCTAAGGCCACAACTCAACGTGATTACACAACCGCAGCAACTTTTATGGCTCGGTGGGAACACTGCCCTGGTTTTGTTGTTCTGCAAAAGCCAATATTTGGTTTAAAGATTCCCTTGGATTTTTAATCCACTTTGCTTGGAAATCTCACTCACCACCAGTATTTTCAGGGACTTCACCGGCTTTTGTGCCTGTTTCTTGCCACAGATCTGAGGCCTTTAATGCAGATTGTGGGCAAATTTTGTGGCCACGGGACCAGGGCAGGGACTGTCCCTCTGTGCTGAGGTCACACCTCCAGGGCTGTGTCCAGTTCTGGGGTCTCAGGGAAGGGACACGGAGGGTCTGGAGCGTGTGCAGGGAAGGGAAGGGAGCTGGGAAGGGGCNGTGGCACTGAGTGCTCTGGGCTGGGGGACAAGGTGGGCATTGGGCACAGGGTGGGCTCCGGGGGCTGGCAGGGCTTTGCCAGCCTCAGGGATCCTGGGATATTGGGAAAACCCTGCCCTCCACCTTCTGGGGTGTGAAACAGGTCATTGGTGCCCTCTGTCCACGCAGGTCCGAGCTGGGACTCAGGGCAGTGTTGACCACCCAGCCCTTCAGCCCTGGCCATGCTAATGAAGGTCCTGCCTCTCCACCCAGCCAGCTCTGCCTGAGGACTCTGTCAGCCAAAATAAAAAGGATATTTCAATTTAAATACTACGCACTGTGGGAATATTGAAACTATTTTTACCGTGGTAGCAAACATGCCACTGCCAATAAGGGGGTTTTGTTGCTCTAAGCTGGCTGTTCAAATTCAGCCAGGACTAAAAATTGCCAGAGAAAGTCTCAGCCTAAAAGGTATTTGTTTGTTTTGACAGGTTATTTAAAACAGGGCATGACAAATCATTAGTGGGTTTGGAGTTGTACCTTGCATTTTTCTGTTTAAAAAGGTCTTCAGTGATGTTTTCTGAGGATTGGATCCTGGCAGAAGGAGAGGAGTGGGAATTGAAAACGAGCAGGTAAACTCCGGGATTCTTTTTTAGGAAGCAAAAAAGTCATTCCTATTCAGGAGGAGAACAACCAGAAAAGTTTTGAGTGTTTCCCCACTGAGAATACAAAAGGAATATTCCATGCCTGTCCACAGAGGCGGAACAACAATTCGCAGAAATGATCATTTTTGCATTTCTCTGCTTGGACAAGGGATTAGAGCCTTTCCACCTGTAACATGCTGGGAATCTGAAAGACATGAGGAGATGGAAGTGTGGCCCTGGGCCATCTTCATTTGGAGGTGGAAATGAGTGGCTCGGAGAGATGACGAGCCCTGTAAACTAAAGACACCTAAATTTGGGTGGAAATAACTGGCCTGGCATCCAGGGAGCACTCCTTGGGTTTCGCACGCAGCCACACAGGAGTGGAACCTGAGGAACAGAGAGCGAAGGTTTTATAACACCACAGACGTCAAAAATAAGGGTCCTGAGTCTGTGGCCACCCACCAAAGCCCTGGTGGTGGAGCTGCTGAGCACCCACAGCTTGGCCCCGGCTCTGGGGGCTTTGGCTGATGTGACTTGTCATGGAAACATGTCACACGGAAAATGTGCTGCAATTCCAGGAACAGAGCAAAGATCCCGGGTTTTAACCACAGGTCGGCTCTGTTGTATTTGCCAGCAGCCATTCCCATGGGGAAGGTGACCCAGGGGTCCTGTTCCACCACTCACCTGCTGGGATGGGGCTAAAAGATGCTCCTTGTTGTCCGAGTACAGGAATTCCGTGGGAGAACCCCCAGGAGCTGGGGCTGCTCAGCACACCAGGAGTAGGAACAGGAAAGGTCGGAGAAAAGGAGGAAAGAGCACACACTGGAAGAGCTGTTGTCAGCACAGGGCAGGGAGAGGTGGGACGAGCTCCTTAATCTCTTTAACAAGCTGGTTCTGGGGTACCCAGAAGGACAGAAGCTCCTCTGCCCTCAGGTCATGGTGGAATTCCAGAATCATGGAATGGGTTGGGTTGGGAGGGACCTCAAAGAGCATCCACGGGCAGGGGCACCTTCCACCAGCCCAGGTGGCTCCAAGCCCCGTCCAACCTGGCCTTGGACACTTCCAGAGATCCAGGGGCAGCCACAGCTTCTCTGGGAATTCTATCCCATCCCCATCCCCACCCTCCCAGGGGAGGATTTCTCCCCCATATCCCATCTCTCCCTGCCCTCCTTTCCTTTGAAGCCATTCCCCCTTGTCCTGGTTTTGCCCTGGAGCCTGAGCTGGTTTAGCTGGACTGATTGTGCAGGTGAGAAGGTGCTGCAGGAAACAGAAGCCCAGTTTTTATCAAGGAAATGCTGAGACTCTCCTCGGGGTCTGCGAACGTGCCACTGCACGAGGCCAGACAGTGGTTTCCAAATGACATCTTATGTAAGTCCTGAGCGAAGTAAGAAAACAAAAAGGTCTCTGTTGCAGTCGAACAACCCCAACTAAAAACTCCCTGAACATTATACTTATGTACTTATTGCTAAACCAGGGGGGACAATCCAAATTACAAAGTTGGAATGTTCATTCCCATCATTCTCCTATCAAGGCAAGCCACACATTCCTCTTCGGCAGATGCTAAATTTGAGGACTTAAAAAGCCATTTTTCTGGAGTTAGCCAAGTAAAAAGAGCACTTGAGTGATTTTATTTTTAATTGCTTAGATTGATCAGTTCTAATCCGAACAGATTTTTCTTCTCTCTTAAAAGGAAATCTATTAAACCCTGGACTGAGACCAAGCCCAGAATATTTCAGGCCGTGCAATCCGAGGGGTGAGGGAATTGTCAGTGGCAAGTGGGTTACGTTGGAAGCCCCAGCTTGGTTTCAACAATAGGCCTGGTGTCCTGGTCCTTGCATGGAGGAACTGTGGCTTTCCCCATCCCAGCCATCCCCCAGGAGTTGTTGCAGACACAGCTGAGTGCTGGGGCTCCTCCCGGGAGGTTCTGCGAGCCAGTTGTAAGAGGGGATTATAAGAAACAGCTGCTCCAAGAGAATGAGGAGCCGGTTCCTTGGCATGGCAGGAATGAAGGAAACAAGGCACAATGCAGATTTCAGCAACAGGCGGCCCTTCTGCCCCACAATGGGGGCCAAAGAGAGCAGGGCAGGGCTCGAAATGCAGCAGCTGTTTGGCCAACAGGTAGGGGGGAACCAATTCCTCCTGGCTGAGGCTTGGAAGGCTCTTCAAAGATTCCCTGGGGCGGAGGGGGGAAAAAACGAGCTCCTCACAACTTGCACAGACAACGACAGAAGTACAGGAGGGTTTAAATAAATTCCTGGCTCTTCTTCTGGGGAAAAGGCAGTGAAAGGGAGAAAAAAATGCAGGATGAGTTTGTGTGCAGCTGCAGGGGGCAGGGGAGAAGGGCTCGGGGGTCTCGCAGGGACGGAGGGGCTGCGGGCACAGCAATCCTTCGGCTGTTGCATTCCCAGTTCCAGAGGCACGAGGAGGGCTTGGACTACGGATGGAAATCTGAAAATACAGGGAGAGGGGTTTGGCAGCAACTGCAGAGCTGAACTTTATCGTGGCAGCGTCGTCAGTAGTGGGTGTGCCCGTGTAGGAGGATTTCCTTCCAGGGGACATTCCAGGAAAAATCCTCCCCTGGGAGGGTGGGCAGGACAGAATTCCCAGAGAAGCTGTGGCTGCCTCTGGATCCCTGGAAGTGTCCCAGGCCAGGTTGGATGGGGCTTGGAGCAATGTGGGCTGGTGGGAGATGTCCCTGCCCATGGCAGGGGGTGGCAGAGGGTGGCACTGGGTGGGTTTGGGGTCCCTTCCAACCCAAACCATTCCAGGATTACGGTCTGCGTTGTTGCTGTTCAGGAAATCGGTCTGGGAGTCCCTGGATAATTCCCTGGCAAGGCAGGACAGTGTTCAGTGATGGTGGAAAAGGGGAAAGACAGGTAGCAATGCTTTGAAAGGAACTCACCCCCCAAAACACAGATTATGCCTCTGCTGAAATCCATCCTGTGCAGTGGCGGCTGCTGAAACTGGGAGAAGATGGAAAGGAGGGAAATAAAACCAAGGGGAAATCTCAGAGAAGTGATTAATAGACTGAAAAAGAGATGAATGGGAATCTAGATCCATAAAATCATGAAGAATGAGGAACGGGGAAGGATTGCTCATCATTCCTGGTAATAAAAGAAGCAACGAGAAGCTGATAAAAGTATCAGGCCGGGGTTTGAAACCAGACCAAAGGAAGAACTTTCTAATTCAATGCGCAATTAAGTTGTGAAACCCTTTAATCACAACATCTCATGGAGGCCAAAGGTTTGAATCCGTTGGGGGACAGTTGAGACAAATCCACGTGGGATGGTTTGTTTGCAACCCATGAGCACTAGCCAGAGGCTCCAGCCCAAGGGGGAGTCACGGAGGGCCAGAAATGCAGGAGCTGGGGCAGGGGGGGAGATCTTTCCAGGGATGGACCTTGGGCACCGGGGGAGGGAACAGGGTGCTCCATCCCAGGGAAACAAATCCTTTCTCTTTGAATAAAAGAGAAGTGGTCGGTGTAGGAGAGGTTTAGAAAGGGTTGGGTTTCTCCTCCAGGAGCCCTCTCTTTGACTTTTGCTCTCTTGCCAAGCTTTCCGTGGCCTCCTCCATGAACGAGCCAAGGATAAACTCAACAGGAGCAGGAAATCACTGACACTTCCAGTGGCTGCAGGCAGTGGGAATGTCCACCCTCCCGGTGGAGATCCTGCTCCACGCCATGGAGGGACCTTCTGCGAGGGGCTCTCGAGGGAATGAGGGCATCCCAAAAAGGAGCTGCAGGGCACAATCAGCGTTTTCAGCTCCTTGGGATATTTTCCCAGGGCTGTCCTCAGGCTGTAGATGTTTTCCTATGGAGAAGGGAGAGCTCTGGGGAGACCTGAGGGCCCCTTCAAGTGCCTTGAGGGGGTTATACAAAGGGGAGAGGGACTTTTTATACCTGCAAACAGTGACAGGACAAGGGGCAATGGTTTGAAACCGATGGGATGGGACATTGGGAAGGAATTCTTCCCAGTGAGGGTGGGGAGGAGCTGGGATGGAATTCCCAGAGAAGCTGTGGCTGCCCCTGGATCCCTGGAAGTGTCCAGGGCCAGATTGGAGCAACCTGGGCTGGTGGAAGGGGTCCCTGTCCGTGGCAGGGGGTGGCACTGGATGGACTTTGGAGTCCCTTCCAACCCAAACCAGTCTGGGATTCTGGGATTCCATGCATTTGACTGATGACATTGGCGACTTCCTTCCAACAGACGCTTCCCCACGGTGTGTTCAGTTCTGACCCAAAGCAGTCCAGGCCTGGGATGTTCTGAGGCTCTGCCAGAAGAAAGAAGTCATTAAAGACTCAACCCAGTGTCCTGCTCTGGGACACAGTTCATTATCACCCAGTGGTAACAGCATGTGAAGGAGCACAGAGGACCTGAGACAATTAAAATTCAAATTATTGGCTCTTTTGAACTCCGTCCTTCCAGTCTCTTAGCCTGGAGCTCTTTCCAGGGCTTGGATTTGAGATCTCAGTGGAATAACAGTCCATCTCCCAGCAACAAACACTCGGCGTAACGGAGACGTTCTGCACCCACACAAGGAAGATTTTCAGGCCAGTTTGGGAATGGGTCTTGCACTGGGGGGAAATGTGCTTTATGTTTTTCACTGGATGCAATAAAGTCCCATTTTGTTAACTCAGGACTTCCCTGGAAAAGCCTTTCCTCACCAAATAGGAAACAATCCATTGTGATCTGTTTGCTGGGACTCAGTTGTGACGTTGTCCAGTCTTGGTGTGGATTTATCCAGGATATAAAGTATTAGTTGCCCCTGGAGTCTGAACTCAGTTAACAAGAAACTGAAATAGCCACAAGATTTTTTATTTTTTTTCCAACTGGGAAAAAACCTCCAAAACAAGCAAAAAAATCCTCCCCCAATAAATTCTCAGCTCTTCCATGTGTGTAAGAAAACTCTGCCTGAAGGTATTGTTTGAAAACCTAAGCATTCAGTTAGCAGGAGGAAAACAATCCAGGATTTCCCAGGGAACCCTGCTAAGCTGGTTGGCTGCTTTACTGAGGGGTAGTCAAATATTTCTGGCCTTGAGCCTTTTCTAAAGTCATTGAAACAGATTAAATTGGAATAAGGGAAGCTATTAATTTTTCAATCATATGATCTTATATTTACTCTTGTAATCAAATCACATTCCCACCCCCTCTGTCTCACTGAAGAAATGGGATTCTCAGTTCGGAAAAGAAATTAAATTACACTGAGTTTACTTTCTATGGAATTGCTTCATCAGAATGCAGAGGTCCTCTAATCATATTCAAATATAGTCACTCTAAGCCAAACATTGACCTTGGGTTCAAAGAATATTATGGGTTACTTAATGCAAACCCATTTATAGAGCACCCTAAAGAATCGTGAGTCCCGTGGGTGGAGGGCAAATTGTTATGGTCAGAAAGGCAGAAATGGAGTGCCACAACTATTGTCATGTCTTAGAAAAGGCATTGGTTTAAATAATTGGCAAAGGCATTGGTTTAAATAATTGGAATAGAAATGGGGGGAAAGAGCAGGAAACCCATGATTTTTGGCGCCAGGAAAGCAGAGATTTCCAGAAGGTGAATATAAAGTGATATCCATGTGCACCCCAGACCTTTATACTTCCAACACGCTCTTCTGGCCACCAGCACGAGGTTGATGTGTGAATTTGAAGATGCACAAGCTGGGATGTCTGAGGGTCTTTGTCTTCCTGATTTTAATTCTTGAGGAGCACCAGATGATTCTCAAAGGCCCAAACAGCCATTTGGCTGAACAGTGATAAAAAATGGCAGGGAATTCAATGTTTTCCTGGCAGCCCTGGCACTGAAAGCCTCCCTGAGAGGGGCAGCACCTCGTGGGTACCCTGATTTTACCTCCCTTTGCTCAGGGGAGGCGCAGCATCAGTGCAGTGGGGACTCCATGGGTGGGAGAAGGGAAACTGAGAAGGGGCTGGAGGACCTGAGGGAGCTGGGGGGGCTCAGCCTGGAGAAAAGGAGGCTCAGGGGGGTCCTTCAGGCTCTCTCAGAGGGATTGTGCCCCTCTGCCCCCCAGCTCAGGTGAGACCCCACCTACAGAGCTGCCCCCAGCCCTGGGAGCCAGCACAGGAAGGACATGGAGCTGCTGGAGAGTCCAGAGGAGGCACCAGGATGGGCAGAGGATGGAGCAGCTCTGCTGGGAGCAAAGGCTGGGAGAGCTGGGATTGTCCAGCCTGGAGAAGCTTTGGGGGGACCTCATTGTGGCCTTCCAGGACCTGAAGGAGCCACAAGAAAGATGGAGAGAGACTATTTCCAAGGGATGGAGGGACAGGACAAGAGGAATGGCTTCCCACTGCCAGAGGGCAGGGCTAGATGGGATATTGGGAAGGAATTGCTCTCTGGGAGGGTGGGAAGGAGCTGGGATAGAATTCCCAGAGAAGCTGTGGCTGCCCCTGGATCCCTGGGAGTGTCCAAGGCCAGGTTGGACGGGGCTTGGAGCCACCTGGGCTGCTGGAAGGTGTCCCTGCCCATGGCAGGGGGTGAGAATTGGATGGTGTTTCAGGTACCTTCCAACCCAAACCATTCCATGATTCTATCATAAAAATTCCCACTGCAATCTCAGAGTTTACAAATCAGCACACTCAGTTTTTACTGTCAGTGCAGACACAAAACTCAAGCTTTCCTTGCCTTGCCCTCCATTTGCAACAATAAAGCTCCTTGCCCTGCCTTCGTCTGGTCTTATTTTGCTCTCAACTCAGTCCTCCCTGAGCCTCATTTGGGTAACATTTCTGGGAACTGCAGAGCTGGGTTGGCATTTTCCCGGGCTCAGAAATGCCTGAGCCAAGCAGAGAGTGAAGAGGAGCCAAAGAGCCTCAGCAGAGCCTCAGTGCTGATGCGTCTGTGCTGCATCCCAGCAGTGCTGCAGCTCCTGGGAAAAAACAGCATTTCCATCCTCAAATGGGCTCCCTCACATCCCTACAAACCATGGGAATTCTTCTGTGCTGCATCCCAGCAGTGTTGCAGCTCCCGGGAAACGTCCCCAGCTGGGCTCCCTCAAACCCTATAAACCACGGGAGTTGTTCGTTGTTTTACCTCTCAGTGCTGCAGCCAAGAACCCATCCCAGGTTCAGGCTCCTTGGGAGAGCTCGCGTTGCAGTGCTGAAATTCAGCTGAACCACTCGAGCTGCCTGTCTGCCTGTCTGTCTGTCTGCCTGCCTGCCTGCCTGTCTGTCTGTCTGCTTGTCTGTCTGTTTG
>VWZG01004228.1:6446-26284 GCA_013396735.1 Grallaria varia | reverse complement strand
GTCTGCCTGTCTGCCTGCCTGTCTGTCTGCCTGTCTGGCTGTCTGCCTGCCTGTCTGTTTGTCTGTCTGTCTGTCTGTTTGTCTACCTGCCTTTCTGCCTGCCTGCCTGTCTGTCTGCCTGCCTGTCTGTCTGCCTGTCTGCCTGCCTGTCTGTCTGTCTGTCTGTTTGTCTACCTGCCTTTCTGCCTGCCTGCCTGTCTGTCTGCCTGTCTGCCAGTCTGCCTGCCTGCCTGGCTGCCTGTCTGTCTGTCTGCCTGTTTGTCCATCTGCCTGTCTGTCTGCCTGTCTGCCTGCCTGTCTGTCCGTCTGTCTGCCTGCCTGTCTGTCTGTCTGTCCATCCAGGCCTAAACTAAGTTATTCATCTCCTGCTCCTCACTGGGGCCGGGTTTCACTGATCCCACAAACTCGCATGGATGTGAGTGGGCAGGATTTGGCCTCGACCAACAAACTGGGAAGCTGAATCAGCCCTTTTTTTCCTGCCGGTCCTTCACGCCTTTGCCCACGGGATGGTTTCTGCTCTTCTCGCCCTTGTCCCGCCAGCAGAGCTTTCCAGAGGCCTTGGGATGTCGTGCTCCGGTGCAAACAAGAGGCCAGGTTCCTTGGGGGTCCTGGGGAGCAGTTGGCAGCTGGTCAGGACACTGGAGCTTCAGTCCAAGGCACAGAAAAGTGTGAGACAAGCCATAAACGGGATCCAATCCTGGTTTTCCTTCTGTACAGCCAGTTCCGTGACCTGAAGGGCTGTGACCTGATACAGCCACAGCCAGCTGGGAGGGGAAAAACCCTTCCCACAAGGGCACCGAGTGACAGGACAAGGGGTGATGGCCTTGAGCTGAAGGAGGGCAGGGATAGATGGGATATTGGGAAGGAATTCCTGGCTGGGAGGGTGGGCAGGGGCTGGGATAGAATTCCCAGAGAAGCTGCGGCTGCCCCTGGATCCCTGGGAGTGTCCAAGGCCAGGGACAGCACAAGGAAACTGCCTGCCAGGGCATGACAGGAATGGTTTCAAATCCATGGCTTTTGGGAACAACGAAGGGCAGAGGAAAATTGTAAAATCAGGTGAAATAGATAAAAAAGAGCCACAAGGCACAGGGTGAAAGAATCACAGACTGGTTTGGGCTGGAAGGGACCCCAAAGCCCACCCACTGCCACCCCTCTGCCATGGGCAGGGACAGCTTCCACCAGCCCAGGTTCCTCCAAATCTGTCCTTGGACACTTCCAGGGATCCAGGGGCAGCCACAGCTGCTCTGGACGTGTGGAAACCACCTTCACAGGGAAGAATTTCCTCCTAGTATCTTACCCAGCCCTGCCCTCCTTCAGCTGGAAACCCTTCCCCGTGTCCTGTCATTCCATGCCCGTATAAAAAGTCCCTCTTTTATATCCTCCTGCTTTGGGCACTGGGAGGAACTCCAAGGTCTCCCTGGAGGCTTCCCTTCTCCACGCAAGGGAGAAAAGTTCACCTGACCTTCAAGACCACTGACGTCCCACATGTCTGATGAAGACAGTGAGAAACCTTTGGATCTCTAGGGATCTTCCACATTTTAGGGACAGACTGTCATTTTCCCCATGGTGAGGTTACTCTTTCTGGAATTGCCAGATGTCTGGGAGCAGGGAAGGCTTAGACAGAGACAGCATTCCATATTTCTCTGTGGTTTTCTGTCTCGCTCCTGTCTCTTCTGATTTATTTGCGCCCATATATCTCTCCTTCCCTTCTCCTGTCTGCCATTTTTAATTCTTTGGCACTGTACACGTTCCCTTTTCCTCACAGGCTCGGATTTTCCTGTGTCCCTGAGAGCCCAGGTTCCCACGGCAGTGAGTGTGGTCACTTGAACAGGTTATGGTAATGTTTGTTGTGGGGGTCACCAAGAAATGATGGTCCAGAAATGCCCCACAGTTTCATTTCGAATCCAGCAGCTGTTCCCCAGCTGGCCCAGCCTTTCTTTGCTTCCAAGTTTGTCCAGCATTCAAATGAGGAGAATTCACTAATTGGGACGTGCTGGCTGGTGACGCCAGCAATGAGGATACTGTCTGTTGGATGCAGTCAGTGTCCTGACTGCCACCAGGATCCAGCAGTAGGATCCAAATGGTCCTGGTGACGCCACCAATGAGGATACTGTCTGTTGGATGCAGTCAGTGTCCTGACTGCCACCAGGATCCAGCAGTAGGATCCAAATGGTCCTGGTGACGCCACCAATGAGGATACTGTCTGTTGGATGCAGTCAGTGTCCTGACTGCCACCAGGATCCAGCAGTAGGATCCATCTGGTCCTGGTGACTCCAGCAATGAGGATACTGTCTGTTGGATACAGTCGGTGTCCCAACTGCCACCAGGATCCAGCAGTAGGATCCAAATGGTCCTGGTGACTCCAGCAATGAGGATACTGTCTGTTGGATGCAGTCAGTGTCCTGACTTCCACCAGGATCCAGCAGTAGGACCCATCCAGTCAAGTGCAGACATTGACAATGGAGGCATTTCCTGCAGGATTAGTCACCCTGCAAACCCTTTGGAGCCCACGAGGACAAGCAAACACCTGCAGAACACATTTCATCTCGCCCTAAATCAATCACCTACCCCTCACCAGAGGAGTCCCACCCTAAAACCCCTTGTTTGGTTCTTGCCTAATGGCAGCAGTTTAATCAAGTGTCCAGACTGGGTTTCCTAAAGCCACAGGATCCATCTCCCCTTGTCGCTATCCCAGGTTCAAGCTCAGACTTATCTGCTTCAAGTATCTCTTCGACTGCTGCTTGTGAGGCAAAAGGTATTACAAAGTTGCAAAGAACAACTCCAGGCAGGGTCAGGGGAGAAAGTTACTCAGTCCAGCTGTGAACCTAAAAGGGACTGTCCCCCTGTGCTGGTCCTGCTGAGGGACCTCTAGGGCTGTGTCCAGTTCTGGGATCTCAGGGAAGGGACACGGAGGGGCTGGAGCGTGTGCAGGGAAGGGCACGGAGCTGGGAAGGGGCTGGAGCAGCAGGAGGGGCTGAGGGAGCTGGGGGGGCTCAGCCTGGAGAAAAGGAGGCTCAGGGGGGACCTTCTGGCTCCGCAGCTCCCTGATGGATCCAGGGCAGGGTTGGGATCTGCTCCAGGGAACAGGGACAGGAGGAGAGGGAACGGCCTCAGGCTGGGCCAGGGCAGGGGCAGGTGGGACATGGGGAGGAATTTGTGGCTGGAAAGGGTGGGGAGGCCTTGGCAGGGGCTGCCCAGGGAGGTTTGGAGTGCCCAGCCCTGGAGGTGCCCAAGGCAGGACTGGCCGTGGCACTCAGTGCTCTGGGCTGGGGGACAAGGTGGGCATCGGGCACAGGGTGGGCTCCGGGGGCTGGCAGGGCTTTGCCAGCCTCAGGGATCCTGGGATTCTGGGATATGAAATACCATTTTTGCCATTTCTTGTGGGTCTCCACAGTCCTTGTCTGTGTGTCCTCTCTCATCCAGTGAAGGAACGCACAGGGAAGGACAACCTGCCTGGTTTAAACCAGAAGACTCCACAGGAAAGGTGGGATGGGGAGCATTTACTCCATCACCTTTCTCTGGAAGTTCCATCTCCATGAGCCTCACCAGGACTTTGTCCCAGAGGTCCTGGAGCTTTTCCTTCAAACCTTCCAGCTTTGCCTGAGATTGCAGGATAATTTTATCTCAACATTGGCACTGTCCAGAGTTCCCTATGGAATATCTTGAAGCTACACAAACACAAATCCTCGAGAAACAATATTTAGTTTTCGAAGACAATTGAAATGTTTGTGACCAACCACTGTTTTGGCCCAGAGTGTGCACTTTCATCTCCAATTTGTACCAGATGCAAAGGCAAAGATACTTCCTACACAGCCCCCAACGTGCCCAGATTCCTTTGCCTTTGTGTTCATTTAACCTCAGCTACCATTCCACATCGTTTCCCTCGCCTCAACTATGCTTCATGCAATAACACTGAATTTTGGTCAGCTCATTGTTGGCTTTGTTTGCCTTCGGTGCACTTTGCGTTGCAGAGTTGGCTCGAAACACGAAACGCTGCGGAGAAGGAATCCAAGATGGGAGTGGAATCACTCGCCCGCCACCGCAGGAATAGTTTCCATCATGGCCCCTATTTTCACACTCTCCTAACTTTCCAAAACACTCACCTTTGGAGATGGAGTTTTCCATGGTCGGCGTTTGCCTGGAGGTTAAATTTACCTGTGGGAGTGGAAGTCTGAGCGAAAATGTGGAGTTGCTTTTACATTATGGGCGAGTGGAAAAATCCCCCTTTTTTTTTCTTTTTTTTTTTTTTTCCCCTAGCTTAGGGGGAGAAAAATGTGAAACCACAGTTCTAAGAAGGGCAGCAGCAGCAAATCTGCTGAGGGCTGGAATTTGCCAGGCACAATCAGGGCTGTGGAGCTCATCCCTGTGTCTCCTGGTGCCCATTTGTGTTGGACAGCCTGCAGGATGAGAGTCCAACCAACCAGCCACCCCAACCACCAGCAACTCATTCCTGTCCCTTTTTCCTCACGGAAGCACAAAACCAGGAGCTGCATCAACTAAAATCAGGAGCTGTATTAGCTAAAGTTCAATTTCTAATTGTGTTTTTCTCAGTCTGGTGGAACTTGTACAGCAAACTTGGCTGTAAAGGAGTTGTTTGTCCAGTTAAACCAGGACAACTGAGTGGTGTTAAAAGAGTTGGAATCTTTCCTGTGCCATTTCTTTTCTTTTTCCTGCTCAAAACATCCAGCTGGTCTGTCTGAAGGGCTTGGAGCTGGAACAGCAGCTTGTGAATCCTCCATGAAGTCCAACTGTGGAGATAATTATTGTAGGACTACAG
Organism: Grallaria varia; assembly: GCA_013396735.1. Classification (NCBI taxonomy): domain Eukaryota; kingdom Metazoa; phylum Chordata; class Aves; order Passeriformes; family Formicariidae; genus Grallaria; species Grallaria varia. Next base: position 21,507 of record VWZG01004228.1, on the reverse strand, counting down.
CCTGTTATTGAATTATAGAATCAGAGAAGTGTTGGGACAGAAGGGACTTTAAAGATCATCCAGTTCCACCCCTTCCACCAGCCCATGTCCATCGTGGACTTGGAGACTTCCAGGGATGAGGCAGCCACAGGTTCTCTGGGCAATCAGTGGATTATCATCTGCATGAAGAAGTTGTCTTGGTTGGACAGCCAGGCCATTAAGCCAAAAAAAAAAAAAAAAAAAAGGAAATAAATACAATAGTTCCACAAGAGCAACTTCTTAGTTGACATATCAGGAACTCTTAAGGAAAAAACCCTGAGCTTCAAGTTGTGAGGAGGCCTCATCCCCACCACGGGAAAGCCAAAAAAGATCATGGTGACCTCGAGGCTGAGGACACCAGGCTTGCCCAGGACCAGGAGATGCTACAAGTTGTAGGTGAGGTGGAGGTGATTTCAGGGACACGCACAGATGATGTTTGAAGCACTAAATTAAATTAAATGTCAGGACTCTGCTTCTGAGAAGACACTTTTACATTAATTGACTCCTAACAGCGAGTCAGGAATCAGCAGCCCCCAGCGGCAGTGGAAGTGGTGGGAAGTCGGAGCTGGGAGTTCTGTGGGAAGGCTGGCACTGCCCAGCTGAGAGTGGGCAGGGAGAAGTCCCACAGCCAGGAGACCACCCAGTTCCAGCCAGGGCCATTCCAGCAGGGATTCCAGAGCAGGAGCAGGGACTGAGCCCACAAAGGTATCCCCAGCCGGACCTGCAAGGCACTGCGAGGTGCTCTGGTGAAGCACTTCAGTCAAGCTGAGCACTCACCCTCAGCCTGGACCCGCCCCACGTCCACCCCTTCAGGTGACCACGTTGGAGACCCTGAGGTACCTCCCACCTGAATTATCCACCCTGTAGAGGGGGTGCCCCATGGAGTCCCCCAAATGCCAGTCACAAAGGGTTGGTTGGTTGGTCTCTGATCACCACAGACCCTGTGCTGTCCTTCCTGGGAGCTCCCCACCCACTGCCTGTGCCTTGCATTTACTCTCTGGATTGTTGACAGGAGATACCAACCTCCACAGCGGGATCTCTCCACTTCCATCTTTATCAGCCCTGTGTGACCCTCCACAGCCCCCACCCAAATGACCATGGGGAGCTCAGTCCCATCCTGAGCTTCTGCCAAATGTCTCCTGGGTGCCCAAGGGCTGCCTGGGAGACACCAGCTGAGAGCAAGACCTGGGACACCTTCCTCCTCAACCTGCCCCAGGGATGAGCAGCTGGTCCTGCTCCACCAGGGACAGCAATGGGACGGGGTGGGAATGCTTTGCCCACGAGGCCAGACACCAAGGGACAGAGGTGAGGACTCTCTGGCAGGTCAGTGAGGACAGAGAAAGGCACGTGTGGTCAAAAATACTTTCTGGTTGACAAGTGTAATCCTGTGGTCAAGGACCAGCAATCAGCACCAGCCTCACGCGGAGAAGCTTCTGGCAAGAAGTCATTCCTGAAAGTCAGCTCGCATTCCGTGGCACATCCATGCTGTCCTGGAGGTCACTCACATTCCTCACAGCCAGAGAGATGGGTCACGACCTGGGGGGGAGGTTGGGAGCGTTATCCCAAGCCACAAGCTGGCCTGACCTTTTCCTTCCCCAAGCTGCAGGCCAGGGCTCAGCTCCCTCTGCCAGCTCGCCATGGAAGTGACTCCGGGCTCAGGGCGATCCCCTCCTCTGCTTCCTAAAGTCTGGGGGACCAGAGCCCTTAAAAAATGGGGTGTGTGGTGTGTCTCCCTAAACATGGAAAACTGAGACGATGGAGAAAATGCAGAGCTGCAGCAGAGCCCCAGGTCCCTCTGTGCCTTGCTGGCTTCAAGGGGCTCCCTGATGGTCCAACTGCATCTTCTGCCGAGGGAAAACTCCAGGACAGGAGCCAGGAAGGGCTGGAGCTGTGCCAGGGCAGGGGCAGGGGCATCTCAGCCAAAGGCTCTGCCCCCAGAGGGTGGTGGGCACTGCCCAGGCTGCCCAGGGCAGTGGGCACGGCCCCGAGGCTGCCACAGCTCCAGGAGCCTTTGGACAAGGGGACAGGGACAGGAACAGGGGGGATTGCTGGGGTGTCCTGGGGTGGCACTGGATGGTCCTTAGGGGTCCATCCCAACTCAGGGTACTCTGTGGTTGCCTCTGGATCCAGGGATCAGCCTTGATGTGGAGGACACAGGGCTGAGCCTCCAAGCTGCCCGACTTCCCAGAGCCTGGGCATGAGCCCTCGACAAACATCCTGCTGGAGTGACCTGATCAAGGCAGGAAGAGGCAGATCTGTGGAGCGGGGCCACCTGAAGGAAAAAGTCCCATTGGGTTTGGTATTTGGAGCGCACTCCTTGCCTTTTACCAGGAGGGATCTCAGGGCTTCTGTTCAGCTTCTGGCCAGCATTTTGTGACATGTCCTCCAGCTCTGGATGCTCATTGTTGATTCAGGAGGCACCACTTGACCTCAGGAAGGCTTGTTTCCCTAATTCACTCCATGGCCTCCCTAACACAGAATGCCAGGATCCCTGAGGCTGGCAAAGCCCTGCCAGCCCCCGGAGCCCACCCTGTGCCCGATGCCCACCTTGTCCCCCAGCCCAGAGCACTCAGTTCCACGGCCAGTCCTGCCTTGGGCACCTCCAGGGCTGGGCACTCCAAACCTCCCTGGGCAGCCCCTGCCAAGGCCTCCCCACCCTTTCCAGGCACAAATTCCTCCCCATGTCCCCCCTGCCCCTGCCCTGGCCCAGCCCGAGGCTGTTCCCTCTCCTCCTGTCCCTGTTCCCTGGAGCAGATCCCAACCCTGCCCTGGATCCATCAGGGAGCTGCAGAGCCAGAAGGTCCCCCGTGAGCCTCCTTTTCTCCAGGCTTTTCTCCCCCAGCTCCCTCTGGGAGGGCTTTCCTGCGTGTGGGCTTCCTGAAAGTCTTCATACTTGAGGCAGAAGTATCTTTCCCCATCTCAGGTGGTTCCTCCAGCTCTTGGTCCTGAAGGCATCCTATAACTTTTTCCCCTTTGCCCTCTAATGTCCCCTTCTCCCAGTGGCCGCTCTGGCCAGGGCTCACCGTGCTGTGGCCTCTGCAGCTCTGCCCTGTGAAATCACAGCCCTGACTCTGGTTCTGTCCCTTCACTCTCTCTTCCCCACTGAGGGAGGACAATGTGGGCCTTATTTGGCCCCCCCTTTGGCTGTCAAGTGACTGGCACAGCTTGCTGTGGACGGGGCGGAGAGAGGACCTGTGGCACCTGCAGTGCCCAGATTTGAAGAGACACGTCGTGTTTGAAAGGACAAGGAAGTGGGGTTAAGGTGCCATGACCACATTCCAGTGCATCCCGGTAAACGCTGGTGTTCCACAAGTGCTGCTGCTGCTTTCAGGGTTGGTCATGCAGATACAGAATCATGGGGTGGGTTGGGCTGGAAGGGACCCAGAGTCCATCCAGCACCATCCCCTGCCATGGGCAGGGACACCTTCCACCAGCCCAGGGTGCTCCAAGCCCCATCTGACATGGCCTTGGACACTTCCAGGGATCCAGGGGCAGCCACAGCTTCTCTGGGCACCCTGTGCCAGGGCCTGCCCACCCTCCCAGCCAAGAATTCCTTCCTTCCCAATATCCCATCTAGCATTNCCTCTGCCCATCCTGGTGCCTCCTCTGGACTCTCCAGCAGCTCCATGTCCTTCCTATGCTGGTCCCCAGGCTGTGCTGGAGGCAGCTCTGCAGGTGGGGTCTCACCTGAGCTGGGGGCAGAGGGGCACCAGCAGATGGCCGGGTTCTTCTGACCCCCCCAACTCCTGCATGATGGGGTGGGCTCAGCGTGTGCCCAGCAAGGTCGGGGAGGTTCTCCCTCCCACCCTGCAGGGACACCAAACCGGCCACCACAGCCAGTTGCTGGGGACATTGAAGGTCTCAACATGACAGGCATTATGCGGAGGAGAAGGCTCCTGGTGTTCCTCCTCAGCCCCGAGCAGCACACCTTGAATTCCACCCTTTCCATGCTGTTGGGTTCTCGGGGCTGGTCGCCCCGTCGGGGTCTTTTTTTACGACTCCCCAGGCCCTGCCCGAGCGCTGAGGGGCAGCTGAAGGTCAGGAGCAGGGTCGTGCCAGCAGTGCCCGTGGGAGCCGGGCTGGAGCAGCCTGGAAGGGGAGATGCTCCTGGGCATGCAGGTCCTGGACGCGGCGGGGATGGAGCGCAGCGCGGTGGGGACACGCCGTGGTGGCTCCTGGAAAAGGCAGCACACGGGGATCGGCTGAACCTCTGGCTTGGCTTCCCCTCAACCGGGTGTAGGCAGAGAGGAGAGCCAAGACCAAGTGGCTTTACCCAAGTGGCAGGTCGCAGGGTCATGTGGCCCTTGGTGCCAGGCTTTGGGACAGCCAAATGCCAACGCTGACCACTTTGTGAAGAGGAAAAGTGTTGACTCCATTTGTTGTGTTCGGATTCTTTCCCTCCACCTGCTCAGCTGGATCCCGTGGAAGGCCAGGTGTGCCTTAACTGGTGTAAACTGGGATTCCTCCTGCCCGGAGAGAAGGTCCCCCCTGAGCCTCCTTTTCTCCAGGCTGAGCCCCCCCAGCTCCTTCAGCCCCTCCTGCTGCTCCAGCCCCTTCCCAGCTCCATTCCCTTCCCTGCACACGCTCCAGCCCCTTCCCAGCTCCATTCCCTTCCCTGGACACACTCTACACCCTTCCCAGCTCCATTCCCTTCCCTGCACACGCTCCATCCCCTTCCCAGCTCCATTCCCTTCCCTGCACACACTCCAGCCCCTTCCCAGCTCCATTCCCATCCCTGGACATGCTCCAGCCCCTTCCCAGCTCCATTCCCATCCCTGGACACACTCTACACCCTTCCCAGCTCCATTCCCTTCCCTGGACATGCTCCAGCCCCTTTCCCAGCCCTGCTGCCCACTGTGCCCATTACGGGAGCTTCGGGCCCCTGTATCTGGTATTAATGACCAATTCCAAATGCGGGTCATTTGTGAATTCCTAAATCCTGCTCCGAAGAGCAGGTGGGGCTCTGGGATGTGCTCGGTTCCGTGGGGACCCTCAGGCAGGTTCCACCCTGCAGGCAGCACAGGGGGCTTTGTGCAAGGAGGAGAATTTCAGTGTTCTCTGGGGGTTGGGTTCATGAACCCACCTCTGCATTGAAGATACCAGAGACAGGCACCACTGAGAAGGTGCAGATTAACCCTCATGTGCTATCACAGAGCCCTTCACCGACCACACAAACCACTGAACTCCTGGTCCGGTTCTCCCGCTGGTTTTAACGGGTAGGACACACCTTGAAGTTGCTTTCCAGAATCACAAACCAGTGGTTTCCTTTGAACTTCTCCAGCCCGTTGTGGTCCTGCCACCAGGGAAAGGCCATGCAGACATGAGGACAGAGCCCTGCAGGCACAGAGCTCCTGGGCTGGGTGGCAGGCACCGGCTGTGCCGTGCCCGTGTCCTTCAGGAACACCGTCCTCCCCCTTCCCTGGGCTCCAATCCCCCCGGGATGCCGCAGGGACGGCTCCTGCTGTTCCTGCCTGAGGACACAAGGCTCCTTTCAAAGATCCAACTCCCTCACACCACAGCAGCACCTCTGGAAGCTCCCGGGTTGTTCAGAGTCCTGTGAGCAAAACTGCGCCTGCGTTTTTGGCCAACACCTGCTGAGAACACGGGAGGTGCAAAACACACCGAGGTTGGCAAATCACACCAGCCAAGAGGGGGGTAGGTGTGACACTGAGCTGGTGTTGTGGTTCATGGATCATAGATTTATGGAATGGTTTGGGTGGGGAGACACCTTAAAGCCCACCCAGTGTCACCCCCTGCCATGGGCAGAGACACCTTCCACCAGCCCAGGGTGCTCCAAGCCCCATCCAACCTGGCCTTGGACACTTCCAGGGATCCAGGGGCAGCCACAGCTTCTCTGGGAATTCTATCCCAGCTCCTTCCCCCCCTCCCAGCCAGCAATTCCTTCCCAATATCCCATCTAACCCTGCCCTCTGGCAGTTTGAAGCCATTCCCCCTCAATCCTGTCCAAAGAACAGGTTAAAGCACCTTCGAGAATTCCAGTCAGGAGTGCATCCCTCAGTGCAAGCCAAATAAGCAAAATTCCTGTAATTTTTCAGGTTAAAGCATCGATTCTTCCTATTTGGCCGCTTCATTCCTATTTGTTTTCTATTGTTCAACTCCGTATTTAAAAAAAGCCCAGGAGGAGCCCATTTTGGGTCACCATGGGATGCTGACACAGCCTTTTGTTACTGGACTGATGTCCAGAGGGAAAGAGAAACATTTCCCTTCTTTAATAACCCCTCCGTTGGCCCTTCAAAGGGGAAATCATATTTAGAGCAATGATCCTGGAGTTGGGACCTGCAGCCTCATGTGCTTCAAGAGAAAAAAAACCCAAGGGCCATCCCACTGTCCTGGTTTATGGAAAAATGTGTCTCTGGATGAGATTAAATCCTCTTCTGCCTCCCTGGCAAAAGTGACCCAGCTATTTTTATATCTAATCAGGTTCTTTTTCGTTTATCGTGGTGTTTAGGCAGAGCTGGAGGTCAAACAAAAGGCTTTGTGCCCCGTGCCAAGCACGGATTGATACCGAGCCTCCAAGGGAAAGAATAGGAACAATCTTCTCCCCACAGGTCGGGCCTCCTGATAAGTGGGGACACAAGTGACACACTCCTCAAGTCCCCCTTGAGCACTCCATGGTGTGTTAGTTGTGGTAACTGTCGGCAATTTTCATTTATTGAGGTAAACCCCGAGTAGAGAAAACACCAAAAGAAAAAATTAATTTTGACAAATGACTTTTAAGAGAAAATTTGATTTTGGTGAGAGGTTTGAGGGCTCCCTCCTGAGAAGATGAAGCCCTGAGCTGTGGGGAGGGTGGTTTTATTTCAGCCCTGCAGAACATGACAGTGCTGAGCGTGGGCTGCCAAAATCAACGTCCAGACATGGGGAACCCTCAACTCAAGGCTCTTTTCCTTCCGCTGACCCACCCCCAGGGTTTGGATTTAGGATGGTTGGGGTTCTCCTGGGGGAGGAGCAGTTTGTAAAGGGGACCTTCTGCATTCCTCACTGCAGTTTGGGGTCGGAGGAGAGCCCAGAAACCTCTGCTCAAATGTGCTCTGTTAACGTGGAGGGTCCTGCAGAGTGAAGGTCAGCCTCTGGCACAGACACACAGATTTATGCACAGCCCGCAGGGTTTGAATCCAGGGTGGGATTCGTGTTTGAGGGAATGGAGGTCACAAAGGTCAGCTCAGCATCCTTGTCAAGCAAAGCTCCCGAATTACGGCACTGGAGAGGGGGAGTGATGCTTTTTTCCTTGGAATATCTTCCGGGATAACTTCAGTGGGGATACACGTGCAAAAGCAGACCAGGAGTGTCCTGTGGAATCCACTGACTCCCAGATCCCCAGGGACATCATCTCCGAGAACACCTGGACCAGAGAGGAGGACACCAGCAAATAAACACCCCCTTGGCTCCAGACTCTTCCCTTTAATCCTGGTGGGGCCAAAGTGCTGGTTTTTAGTTGAAATCTGGTGGTGTCTTTTAGAACTAATTTGCAGCAGGAACCTCGGAGTGCTTTTTTCTGCCACCTCGACAGCAGCAAGTGCCTGAAAATCAAGGTGCAGGTCAGCCCCAGCGAGTCAGGCAAGGCACAGTCGCACTGCACGCCATCCCATAATTGCACACACAAAAAGACAGCCCTGGCCACTGGGAAAAATCGGATTTATTTCGAATGGGAATTGGAATTTTTGTGAAAATGGCGATTTCTTATCTTTCTTCCATCTTCAGGTCAGTGAAAGGCAGCACCAAAACCACCCAACTCATTGTTCTCCAAGACGTCACTGGAACTAAAAAGCAGGACCAGAACACAGTTCCGTGACTTTTGTGGGATAAAATGTCATTCCACCGTGCTTGCAGCACATGTTCCTGGCAAGCACACCCGCAGCACTCATGAAAAATAGGGGGAACGACAGTGGTTCTCCACTGGAGCTTCCTCTGGAGCCTTCCAAGGAGGTGTCAGGACACAGCTTCTGGAGTGCTGGACAACGGCAGATCCAGGAGGGTAATTATTGGGATGGAATCCAATTAAAAGATTACCGTTGCCCACACAGGGTGTTACAGAGATGCACAGAATTATCTCTTGAAATCCCTCAGGCAGCTTACCCAGAATAACCTTCTCCTGGATCTGCTCCAGCTCCCAGCGGAGGCTCCAGCTCAGGAAATCATCTTTATGCAGAGCAGCACTTCAGCTTTTGCTCAAAGTTAGCCTTGTACTTAAGAGCCACTTCCAACAAGGATAAACTTAATTGCACCCTGCCTTCCTAAATTGAGATTAATGTCAACGGGAAGGTTCCAGCTGGGAGAGGCCGCTGAGAACTCCACAGAGTCGCTGCACGTCTTAGAATTTGGGTTGGAAGGGACCTTAAAGATCATCCAATTCCACACCTGCCATGGGCAGGGACACCTCCCACCAGCCCAGGTGGCTTCAAGCCCCGTCCAACCTGGCCTGGGACACTTCCAGGGATCCAGGGATAGCCACAGCCTCTCTGCCCAACCTGTGCCAACCCTCCCAGAGAGGAATTCCTTCCCAATGTCCCATCTAACCCTGCTCTCCTTCAGTTTAAAACCATTCCCCTTGTCCTGTCACTCCATCCCTTCCTGACCATGGGAATGCTCCGAGTCATGCAGTGCATAGGATCTCCCAAATCACACATTCCTTTGGCCCTGGGAACTGTTCCAGGGAGGAGAAATCAACACGTGTGTCCCAGTAGATGAGCAGGAGGAGCTTTCCTTGGTGTCCAGCACATTCCCGAGGGAGATGGTGATGGATGGGCACCACGGGGGAGCCAGCCTGGATCCAGAGCTTCCTGCAGCCAGAGGTGCCACCAGACCCTCACCCCAAGGCTGTGTGCCAGGGAAGGGTTGGCCTCTTCCAGCCCCTCCGGACACGAGGACTTTCTGCTGGAAGCAGGAGCTGGACACGGGTGGATTGCAAGGCCAGTTTGCACAACTAGGATTGCAAATGGGCCCAAGGTCAAGGCAGGGTGAGGAAAGCAGGAACGGGCCGTGCTCATGATGCAACAAATACCAGGTTACGGGAACAATTATTTCCTCACTCGGGTGCTGACACCCTCGCTCTCCTCCCTCGTCGGGGCTGCAGTGATGCCTTGTGTCTCCGTTCCAGACAGGGCTGTGTGTTGGGTTTTATGGGGCCTCGGGACATGTTTGGGTCCCCGTGGCCTCTGTGGAGGGCTGTGTGTCAAACACGGGGTGTTCCTGCCCAAAGGAATGCTGGTGTCACGTCACCTCCCCTGGCAGCGGCGCTGGGCTCAGAGAACGTCTCTGCAGGGGTTGTGTGGGGTGATTTACTCTGGTGTTCTCTGTCACTCAGATGCCCTCAGCTGGCCTTTGCTTCCCCTTTTCCTCTCCCAGCATCAGCTCCACCATCACAGCACTCCATCAAAGCCCCAGATGTGGACAAGGAGCATCTCTAAGCTGGGCCCAGGTCTACGACTTAAAAACAACCAGAGTCAATGATGGGGTGCAGCAAACCCAGAACACACGGCAGCCCTCGACCTACAACCTGAGATTCCTGCCCTACCCTGAGGTTGGCACCAGGTTGGACCCAGCCGTGGGCACTGGATGCTCACAGCAGATAATCCTGGCACAGCCTGGGCTGGGTGGTCTCCTCCTCTTCCTGCCCAGCACAGATATGTGTTGATGGAGCCTGGACCCCATCAGCAGCACAACCACAGAATCCCAGTATCATTGGGGTTGGAAGAGCCCTCTGGAGGTTGCCCAGTCCAACCCCCTGGCCAGGCAGGGTCACCTGGAGCGGGTGACACAAGAACACCTCCAGGTGGGTCTGGAATGCCTCCAGAGATGAGACCCCCCACTCCACCATTCCCGTGCTCTTCCACCCTCAACATAAAGAAGTTTTTCCTCCTGCTGAGGTGGAACTTCCCATGGTTTAGTTCATGGCCATGCTGCTCAAAGCCAGAGCAGCTCTCAGGGCTCTTCTTTCCCACCACGGGAGGCAGAGCCAGATGGGCTCAGGTCGCTGCTCTGCTTGAGCAACATCTGCAGCTCACCAGCCCTGGGGGTTTGGAATGGACCCTCCAGCACATCCCTGGCCAGCAGGACATCCCTCCTCCAGCAGGATGTCCCTTCTCCAGCAGGACATCCCTTCTCCAGCAGGACATCCCTTCTCCAGCAGGACACCCCTCCTCCAGCAGGATGTCCCTCCTCTAGTAGGACACCCCTCCTCCAGCAGGACATCCCTCCTCCAGCAGGACATCCCTCCTCCAGCAGGATGTCCCTTCTCCAGCAGGACATCCCTTCTCCAGCAGGACATCCCTTCTCCAGCAGGACACCCCTCCTCCAGCAGGATGTCCCTCCTCTAGTAGGACACCCCTCCTCCAGCAGGACATCCCTCCTCCAGCAGGACATCCCTCCTCCAGCAGGATGTCCCTTCTCCAGCAGGACATCCCTTCTCCAGAAGGACATCCCTCCTCTAGCAGGACATCCCTTCTCCAGAAGGACAACCCTTCTCCAGAAGGACACCCCTCTTCTAGCAGGACATCCCTTCTCCAGAAGGACAACCCTTCTCCAGCAGGACATCCCTTCTCCAGCAGGACAACCCTCCTCCAGCAGGACATCCCTCCTCCAGCAGGACATCCCTCCTCTAGCAGGACATCCCTTCTCCAGCATGACGTCCAGGGGCATGGGCAGCCATAGGATGGGAAGAGGCCCCGGAGCACACGTGGATGAAGAGCAGTGACAGCTGAGCTCACCCTGGGGCTGTGAGGAAGGAGCGGGCAGAGCTCTGTTCTGCTCCTAAAGCTGCCACATTTGCCCCTGACCTGCCCTCTCACCACACCCACCAGCTCAAGCTCAGCTCCGCGAGCCTCGGGCTGTGTCCGGGGTCTCCAGCACATTTCTCCTCCCTGCGTCTTTGGGGAAACACTCATCTAGTCCTTGAAAAGAGAAGGGATTAAGATCCCAAACATGGTGTGTTGACATGTCTGCTCTGGTTTGTAACCCGCTCTAGTGGAAGGTTCTCTGCCCATGGCAGGAGGTTAGAACGAGATGACCTTAAGGTCCTTTCCAACCCAAACCATTTTATAGTTTGAAGCAGATATTTTCCTGTAAACACAGACCAGGGTGGAGTGTTAAACACAAAGTTGTTTAATGTCAGACTGTCCCCGTTTCAGGCACTGTCTTTGGCTCCTGTGCAGGTTTTGCTCTTCTGAGCCCTGAAGAACCTCCCAGAAAGGCTCTGTTGGCTCCCCTGCCCTGCCCTCTTTGTTCACCTTGTCCCACCTGAAGCTCCAGGGAGTCACTGCACCCTCGAGCCTGACAGGAGCCTTTGGTGACCTTCACATCCCACCCTCTGCCGTCAGAGGTTGATTCCTGCGGGCATTCCTTGACTTTCCCACAGGGCTCTTTCCTGCCTCTCCCTCCCCTTTACCAGACAGGGTGGGGAGGTTTGAAGTGAAGAAACCGGGGGAGGGAATGGACAAAGCTTGAGGAAGAACACGCAAGTGGGGCAAACGTGGTCACACCTGCCCAGAATAATCCTCTGCTGGGACTGGACATGATGTCCTTCTCAAATGCTCTCGGGGCATTTTTCTGCCCTGAATCAACCTAATTTTGGCCGTGCCCTGTGACAAGAAGCCTTTCAGGACACTGCCCCGAGCAGGACCGTGCCCAGGCAGCCACGCGGTGTGTGCTGCAGTTCCCTTGCAGGCACCAGCATTTTAATTACAGCTCAAAGCAGGGCAAATCCACCCAATATCTGGCAGTGACCTCGTGTGGACACCTCAGCTTTCCCTTCTCCTCTGAGGGACATGCACTCCCCCCCCCACCTTGTGGTGCCACATCTTCCCCTCCCAGCCAGGGACGAGGGAGTGGAGGTCTCTCAGCAGCTCCTGCTCTCCAGAGCTGCCCTTTTCCTGCAGCATCGCTTTGGGCAGAGCTCTCTGTCCCCAGGAAACCCATCCCTGAGGCTGCTGGTTGGAAAGGTGGGTGTTTTTCACCTTGCTGTGGTCTCCAAGAGCCCGAGGAGTGACTTTCCTTTGGCCAGCAGGAGCAGGGCAGTGATCCTTCCCCTGGACTCTGCATTGGGGAGGCCACACCTGGAGTGTTGTGGTCAGTTCTGGGCCCCTCAGTTCAGGGTGGACATTGAGGGGCTGGAGCGGGGCCAGAGAAGAGCAACAAGGCTGGGGAAGGGACTGGAACACAAGTGCTATGGGGAGAGGCTGAGGGAGCTGGGGGTGTTTAGTCTGGAGAAGANTCCAACCCAATCAATTCTATGATTCTATGATTCTAAGTCACCGGGGGCTGAGCATCAAACGTGGTGAAACACAAGCGTCTGCTTTTCCATTTGGGCACCACAGGGAAGCACCACCCTTGTTGATCCTCTCGAGCTTTTGCAACAGCAACATGTAGAACAGTGGCAACAAAGCTGAAGGATTGCAGGCTCCTCCTGGTTGGAATCCTCCAGCCCTGGCTGAGGGGACAAGAGCATTTCCTGGCAGGACCTCGTTGCTCTGCACAGCTCCCTGCCAGGAGGGTGCAGGGTGTGGGGTCGGGCTCTTCTGCCACATCTCAAGGGAAGGGACGAGAGGAAACGGCCTCAAGTTCTACCAGGGTAGTCCAGATTAGAGATTAGGCAAAAGAATTCCCTGTTAGAGCAGTCAGGCCTTGGGATGAGCATCCCAGGGAGCGGTGGAGTCCCTGTCTCTGGGAGTGTCCCAGAGGTGGCCCTTGGGGACATGGATTTGGGGGGATTGTGGGGCTGGGGCTGGGTGGTCATGGAGGTCTCTGCCAGCCTGGATGATTCTGGGATTCTGTGGGATTTTTATTCAGCACAAAGGACCGTTCCAGGTGTCCCTCTCTGCTGTTTCTAGACAAGGTACTAAGGACAGTGAATCCTGATGGGAATGATCCTCAGACATGGAATTACTCTACTATTCAAAGATTGGTTAACCTGCCATGAACATTTTGGGGACAGCCTGTCAAGATCCCTATGGATAACAGCCAACCTTCCAGCAGATCAGCTGTTTTCCTTGGCCTGATCCCATGGGGAATGCTGGAAACCAATACTCTGCAAACATGCCCAAGGTGTTAAAATGGGTGATCAGATTGTAACACGCAATTAAATCTCAAGATCTCTTCGAAAAACAAAGTGTAAATGTATTTATTGAGCAGACAAAAGTCCCAGAAAATAAGCTACAGATGAAACTCTAAACGTTGCCCCCTAAAAGGTGAAAGAACAATTACGTAAGAAATAAATAATTGCAAAAGGGTTTCCTCTTTGAAGAAGAAAACCCAACCTGTACAGGGCAAGGTATCCAAACTCCCAGTGGTGCTGAAAAACAGTCCCTTGGGAGGCAATGATGGAGAAATCCTAAATCCTTTCTGCTGGGAGAGAAAATCACATCCATCATTCACGGGGTGAATGCAGAAAGAAAATGAAAGAATTGGGATTTTCTTAGAGGAAAGGGAAAAAGAGGCAGAAGAGTTAAATGTACCAATGCCTGGTACAAAAATGCAAGGAACAGGTAACAGACTTAGAAGCAAAGCTACAAAACAAAGAGGCAGCTTCTTTAATTAGCAGCACTCACAACAAAGGAGCAGGAAAATGCCTTAAGATTAATAAAAATATGATTATTAAGGAAAGTCAAAATAAAGAAACAGTTTGAACTTAATTAATAGATGCAATTTCAAGTAATCCTAAGAGGAGAGGTTTCAACAGCCATAGTTAAAGTCAAACCATAAAACCTTTGCAGGTCTTTTTGTTTTACAGGGTGATGGGCTGACAGAAAACAACTTGAAAAGCATCAGTGAGACCCAGGGACAGAACAATCCTAATCACTACAGTTCTTTTAATAAATACCAAGGCTATCAAGAAGGTGAAGTGTTTAAAGCAGGCAAAATGTAAAGGTAAAAAGAAGATAAAGAAAAAAAAAGCAGGTGAAATGTTTAAACTCATTAAATGTTATCAGCACTCTGAGTATCAGCAGTTGGAGGCTGAGCTAAGTCTGTGTAGACAAAGGTTTGGGGTTTGCAGAGCCCGGTAAATGGTGCAATGTTGTGATTTAACCTGAACACAAGAAACACCAAAGGTAAATCACCCCGGTGCATATGAAAGGACACTCATAACTCTCCAATAATCACATTTAGCAGTTCAATTCTTTCGTTTCTAAGAGTTAACCCCATGAAATTCATGGTCCCAAGTTATGGACCCTGTAAGTGATGTATGGTTGATTTCCTTACTTTAAAGAAAATGAAGGAAAAATATGGCAAAACAATCGTATAAAAATAGCAGCTGCTGATTGAAAATAAAGTGCAAAGTTTGTTTATTGTAGAGAATGAAGGGAAACAATGAATGGAGGGTTGGGGGGGAAGTGACCAAGTCCTGAAAGCTCATGCGAAGGGAAATGTCTGGGGACAAACGTAATTATTAATAACAATCTTCTGCTGCATTATCATAGAATCATTTAGGTTGGAAAAGACCTCCAAGACCATCACCCTTTGCTCCGTGTGATGAGCAGGGACAGGAGCCAGGAAGGGCTGAAGCTGTGCCAGGGCAGGGGCAGGGGCATCTCAGCCAAAGGCTCTGCCCCCAGAGGGTGGTGGGCACTGCCCAGGCTCCCCAGGGCAGTGGGCACGGCCCCGAGGCTGCCACAGCTCCAGGAGCCTTTGGACAAGGAGACAGGGACAGGAACAGGGGGGATTGCTGGGGTGTCCTGGGGTGGCACTGGATGGTCCCTGTGGATCCTTCCAGCTCAGGGTATTCCAGGATTCCATGAGACCACTGTGCTCAGCATTAATCTCCACTGCAGACACCTTTCCTGCCCAAGACATCTGACTGTCCCTCCTCCTTTTCCAGCATTCCCACACCCTGTCCTTGACCACCTCGTTGCTGCCGAGACCCAGCAAAGTGACCCTCAGAATGGGATTATCCGAGGAACCTTCCAGAGCTGCCAGATGAATTCCACGTCCACCTGACAACAGATGCCTCTCTTTTAGGTAACTCTTTAAAACAGGAAAGGAAAGGAAAGGAAAGGAAAGGAAAGGAAAGGAAAGGAAAGGAAAGGAAAGG
>VWZG01004227.1:695917-724358 GCA_013396735.1 Grallaria varia | reverse complement strand
TGCGGCCCCACAGCCCCTCAGCCCCCCGTGCCCCCATGGCCCCCCCATGCCCTCCAGCCCCTCTGCCCCCGCAGGCTCAGGGAGTGCCTGCGGAGGGTCAACGACACGGCCTCGCGCGTGGTGGGCCAGGCCTTCTTCAACGTGATCCAGGTGCCCTGCTTCGAGTTCACCTTCAGGGAGGAGTGTGTGCAGCCCTACCTCTACGTGTGGTGAGTGGCGCCCGCCCCGGGCGCGGGCCCTGCCCGGCCCCACCGGGGCTCACCCGCGGCCTCCCCGCAGGTGCCGCGCGTACAACACGGTGGCCGTGGCCGTGCCCAGGGAGCCGGTGCTGTACGAGTTCGGGGGGGAGCTCATCGACCGGGCAGCGAGGCCCGGGGGGGACCCCCTGAGCCCCCCATGGGACAGCGCCGGGGGAGGAACCGCTGCCTCGGACCACCGCGCTGAGACAGCCCTCAAACCGGCCAAGAAGGAGAGCAAGGGGAAGAAGAAAGACAAGAAAAAGAAGGGAAAAGGTCTGAAAAAGAAAGGCTCTTCTGCAAAGGGGGCGCAGAGCCGTCCTGCAGCTGCGGCCCCAGCGGGCCCCTCTGCGGGCCAGGACCCCCGGGCTCTGCTGCCACCCTTGGGGGAAGCATCCAACACCATCCCGAGGGATGCCCCAGGGCAGGAGGGCCTGGGCAGGGAGCCAGTGCCAGCCACTCCATCCCTCGTGCCCACCGCCAGTGGGAAGGGAAGGAGGAAGGAGAGGAACAGAAAGAAGAGGCTGAAAAGCAAAGCTGAGTCCGAGTCCACGCGAGAACCCTGAGCTCTGCTCAGCCTGTGCAGGTCCCGGCTGTGAAATAAAGTTACAGCTGCTCGAGCAGATGGTGCCGCCTCAGCCCTGTCTGTGGGGGAAAGGATGTCACTGGGGGTGGCACCCAGGGAAAATCCCAGGGCTGGAGCCAGGGGAGAGGAACACCTGGAGCTGGGGGGCTATTGAGGGGTTGAGCTGTTCCTCACAGCTCCCACCCTCATCCCGGGCACTGGGAACATGAGCCGCTGCTCTGGCTGGGGCACAGCCCCCAGACCCCACTGGCACAGCTCTGAGCCCCAATTTTGGCTACCTTGCTACAGAGAGTTAAATTCCAGCTCCCCAGGCATGTTTTGCTCTGGAATTTCTCTGAGTTGCACCACCTCAGCTCTCTCATCCTCTTAACCCGCTGCCGTTCCCGTCCCCCTGCTCCACCAGCAGCAGCTCCTTCTCCAGCCCCAGCCGTGGCAGCAGAGGCTGCTCTGGGAGGAACAGGGCCTTGGCTCTCCCTGAAGGCTCTTCATAAATGTACAAAAGCTCCTTAGCTTGGGACAACAGAAGCTTTTCCAGTCCTAGGACAAAGGCAGATGCTGCCTGGGAAAAGGTGGGGCAGAGAATGCTTCCTGTGTCTCTGCCTGGTGGATGGGGGTCCTGCCTGGGCTTCTGTAACGAGGGATGTGAGGGCCCAAGGACAGGGCATTGCCAACTCCTCCAAAGTGCTTCTGAAGGAGGAGCGTGGCTCAGCCCTGGGTCTTGGTGAGGTGGGGTACCAAAGATCCTCCTGCACCAGCACCAAATACCAGGATCAGAAAAAACTGAAGTGACAGGACCTGAGCACTGTCTCCTCTTCTGCCTCAGGAGATCCGACAACACAGGGGCCAGAGAGCAGAGCTAACCCCTGCAGACCCCTGAAGGAGCACCCAGTGCAATCCCAAATCCCTGAAATAAGTGGATCACAGGAATCCAGGAGGGAACACCAAGGTTGTAGGGAGGCATCACTCCCTGTCCAGCGCTGCCAAAGGGGGACAGGTCCCTGTGGCAGCCACAGCACCACAGCGGGAAGCACAGACCTGTGGCACGTGGGCAGCTTCCCAAAAGTAGGATTTTTATTGATGGCAAGGGAAAACTAAAAACAAAGACAGCCAAAAAGAAGCCAACATCACACAACCAGCCCTCCTTCCTCTTGCAGGTCCAACTTGCAGGTAAGAAGCTGCTCCCAGTCAAATTCCTATCATACAGTTTCATAAAATAACAGTGCCAGGATGGTTCACCTGCAACCTGGGAGCTGCAGGCCTCAGCCCATGGTTCTCCTGCCCAGCCTGGGGTGGGCGGGTCTGTGTGGAGCAGGACCCTGCCAGCCCCCAGGCACTGCAGAGGGGATGGCATTGAAGCCGGGACCCCCATTTCTCTGTGGAAAGGGCTTTGCTTTGTCTCCCGGGTTGCTGCTATTCTCCAGGAGCATTTACATGCAAAAAAGACCTTTGTTTCCCAAGAATTGCTGTTCCTGCTCATTTCCTAGCAAAGGAGGCTGACCTGGAGCACTTGGAAGGAACAAAGACTCTGCTTCCATAGAAAATCCCTAAGAACAAAGCAAGAGAGGGGAGAGTGTGTGCAGAGGGAACTCTCCCTCCCAGAAATGTCTCTCCCGGTCGCTGGCAGTCCCTCTGGGACACTGCACTGGGCTGTTTCTGACACGACTCAACTTATCCACATTATCCACCCCCCTCCCAGCACCTCTCCCAGCCCGACAGCCACAGGCCTCCAGGAGGTGCTCCCGATGGTGGTGTGATGTCTCTGTACAATGCATCCAAACCAAAACATTATTCTTTAACAATAGAAATCAGCTTCTCTGTGACAATTTCAGCACACAGAAGACAAAGCCAAGCAACAAAGGAAGAAGGAGCATCGACTTCCACCACAGAACTCTGCTGTGAGCAAATCCCAAGGGAAACAGCAGGGTGCAGGCAGAAAACCCAACTAGCATTCAGTAAAAACACTATTTATTCACCCCTCCTGGTTACAGCTGGGCAGGGTAAGCAGGTTGGGAGGAGGACACCATGCACTCCGGGCTGCTCCACTGCAGTGTTTAGCCCACGTGTCTGTCCCGCACTCGGGAAGCTGCCCTGGGCTGGCATTTTACTTCGCAGTCTGATTAAAAAATAATAATCAAAACTAAATAAATATTGTTCCAAAAGAAGCCAGAGGAGAAAGCAAGCCTTTGGTACAACAGCTGCCTCTCCGGCAAGACCCCAAGCTGCTGCTGTGCTGAACTCCTCCGGACACAGCTGGGGGTTGGCAGAGGCTCTGCAGAGCCTGTCACACATGAAAACATGGAGCAAACAACAACAGAAACTTTGAGAACTCCAGTTCGCTTGTCACAACCCCCACGACTTTGCTTTGTGGTCTTGGGACAAGGAGAGGTGACAGTCAGGGTTCAGGAGAATCCAAAGGAGACAGGCTCACTCCAGGTCTATGGTCTGCACTTCCAGCTACGTTTGCTTCCCAGTGTTCGGGGTGAAAGCAGTCTGCTGTGCATGCGTAAGGACAGATTCCTTTAACCTCATGTTTACTTTGCTAAGCTTCCAAGGTGCCTGGAACCGGAGCCTAGAAGGCAGGGCCAACGCAGTGTTCCTTTCTATGATATATTTTTCTTATATATATAGTATATATTTTTAAACCAGCCTTGCCAAGTCTCTTCATTCGCTCAGGTGCACATCACCATGAGTCATTTCTCATCATCTCACAACATATAAAACAGGAGTTATGTGTTTAAGGGAAGGGAAGTTGCTTCCAATTGTTCCCTCTCCCTTCCCCTCTCCGGAGAAGAGCGGCGGTTTTGGGTCAGGTCCTATCGATCCATCTCGTCCAGGAGCGGCGTGGCGTCCCCTGCCATGGACATGGGCGTGCTCTCGATCATGGGGCTGGGAGACGGGCGAGGGGTCAACCTCTGCTTCTGTTTCCTCCGCTCAGCCTCCTTCTCCTGCAGCCACTGCTCAGCCATCTTGCCCCAGTCGATGGCAGCGTGGCTGTTGGTCCTGCAAGGGCACGGGCACAAGGTGAGATGTGCTACCAGTAAAGCTTCCCTGCCCTCCCTCCCTCCCCGAGGGGACCATGCAGGAAGGGACCAGGTAATCCCACCACACTGTTTCCACAGAAATGAACAAAAGCCATGGAGATGGGACTCAGATGGATACATGTACCCAGAGCTACTCACTTTGGCTGCTGCCTCTGCCTGGAGCTGGATGGCTGTGACTGTGCCTGGGACTGGGTGGACTGGGGTGTGGTGTTGGCCTGGAGCTGGTACTGGGGTGTGGTGATCGGCTGGCTGGGAGTAGTGTAGGAGTAACTGGGGGTCATCAGAGGGGTGGCCACGGGCTGCTGTGCTGGAGTCGTGAAGACCTGCAGAGAGCAGAGGCTGTTAGGGGGCAGAGGGTGAACCCTGCTAGGCTGTGCCCTGCTCCACACTCCCAGCCCTGCCAAGCCCCTTATCTGGGCAAGGAGAGGGTGGCCGTGGGCACTGCCCAGGGAACTGGCCAGCTGCAGGGCAGGAGCACCAGCACCCTGCTGAACACAGGACATTTGCTCTCCTGAGACCCTTTGGTCTCCCACCCAACCCAGGCCAGCAGGGCCAGCACAGCCTGCCCTCCTCATTCACCCCACACAGGCTGCAAGGGGAAATGGTAGAGGCAAGCAAAGGTGAGGGGCACAAGAGACAGCTGGAGCAAGACAACAGCAGTGATATCCTGCAGTGGGCACAAAGAACAGATGAATTCTTCCCCGAGTGAACCCCAAGAAGGCACAGCAGCTCCCATGATGGCTCCCTCCCACATCCCAAGCCAGCTGGCTGCTTGTCCCATGGAGCACTTAAGTTTCTTTGCCTCCCGGTGTTCACCATCCCTTTTCTTCAGATGTCTTGATTAATACATTGAGTTATCCTCAGCCTCTGCCTATCCCCTGTTTAGCATTTACTATGCCAAATTCCCTGAAAGCTTCCCAAGGTGCTCTAAAGGAGAATCACTCCTCCCTGCAAGCCTTGTCTTGCAGCATCTCTTCTTTTGCTCTAACAGCTGGGTGTGTTTTCTGTACCCAGGCTCCTCAGTCCTTCTGCAGCAGGAATTAGGCTTGGTGTCAGCTGGGAGCTGGCAGCACGGGCTGGGAGGAGGCAGGCACCAGCACACATGAGGAGAGGCTGCAGCATGAGCCAGAACTGTCCAGTCCCATCTTACTCCATGCAAAGCCTCTGGGTGGTGGGTCAGGCTGAGGTGTTTGCCCGCCGGTGCAGGTCGGAGATTAGCACGCTGAGCTGCAAAGCCCTGCAAACTCAGCACATAGTTTCACAGCTAATCTCCTCCACTGGCAGCTCCCGTTGCCAATTCAGGGGCACAATCAGAAGGTTGTGTGCCCTCACCACTGGATCCCACCTCCCTACCCCACCACATTCCTTGGGGGCCAGACCAGCCTGCCACTTGCTTCAACTCCCCCTGGAGCAGGCCTGCCTTACATGTCTTATTTCCTCAGTCACAGCAGGCAAGAAGAAACCTGGTCCAAGAGTCCAGCCAGGCTCCCCTGTGCACACCATGGGCACAAAACCAGGCCTGGGTTATCCCAGGTAATGAGGGACTCGTTAGGCTCTCAGCAGAGCCCCCATGGGATCGTTTCAAGCAGCAAGGAGAAGGCAGAAGCACTTCCTCTCAAAACTGAAGTGACACCTACATGGTATGCACTGCTGCCACCTCCACTGCCTCCATAGCCATACTGGCTGGATCCCCACTGTGCAGGGGTGGCATTTGGGTTCTGTGCCTGGCCTGTCACTGCAGCGATGGCACTGAACATCTGGGAGGTCATGTTCTGTGGCAGAGCATTCACGGCACGCGTCAGGTCTGCAAGAAAGACACATTGCATTAGACAAAATGGACCCTGGAGAAGGAGCTCACGGCCCAATTCCAACAGGAATGGTCTGCACTGACCTGCCAGGTTAATGTTAGCTGGAGTAGCATTAATGGAGGCTGGAGTCCTGGTCCTACTGCTACTGCTGGGGGTAATGCCTGTATAAAATACAAACAAAGAGACACAGATTAGTTCTCCCAGAAGAGCAGCCATTGGTCAAAAAATCAGAATTTGACAAAAATTGAGGCAGTATTTGATCTGGCACAATGGTTTGTTATCAGGGAATGATGTGTGCTGGATTGGTAGGAGACAAGGGGCAGGAAAGGGAGTGATTCAGCCTTTGCTGCATGGCCCACTTGGCTGGAAGACTAACTCTCAGGAGAGCTCTCAGGGGGTCGGTGGAAGGCAAACACTTGGGGTACTGCTTTGGAAATTCCCACATATAGAAAATCCTGGGACATTTTAGACACAAAGATCATGAAACTCTCCTTTATTAACTGTCCCTATTGCATGACATCCAGGAAACAAACAGCACTCAAGTTTTGGGGTACTCACCTGGAACAGGGTCCTGATAATGATCCTTAAACCATCGGAAAAGTCCATTTACAGTAGGGAAGACTTGGCCCCGGTAGCGGAATCCTTCTGGTGTCACTGTCACATACTCTATCCTGTGAGGAACAGTGAGAGCACAAGAGATCACAGGCTGTTTCAGAGTAATACCTGTCACTAACAGGTCATAGCACAGGCATGGCCTACAAACTCAGGTGATGGCTGTAACTCCACCAATCCCTTCCTATGCTCCTGTGACACCTACTGCCCAGGGCAGTGCTGCTTGTGGCACCCAGCTGGTTAAGAAACATGGGAGTCTCCTGGGTGAGATTTACTACTACACTTGGGTCCTCTACTGTCATGAGGCCAAATTCTGGGAAAGGAGAGGCATGACTCACCGGGATACTGACAGAACTGGAAGAAAAACTGGCAGCAATCAGCTGAGGTGTGGTACTGGCAGTACTTAAGACAGATGCTGGGCTTGCCTCTGACTTACCTTGGTTTGCCTCGAGGCTGATACCCCAAGAGGAATTTACCAGGTAGATCTTTACAGGCACTGATAAAGTATGGAATAAATGTTGGTTTCTCTTTCTTGGTCTTTATCAGCAGCTCCTCTAGCTTCTAATTAGAGAGAGAAAAAGAAGATAAATGCTCCAGGGAAGTGTACATTGTCAGCAACACACAGGGCCTATGGATAACTTCTTACAGAAGCTACCACATCATGGGACACATTTACCTTCTTGTCTCCACCACTGCAGTCCTGATAGTATTTATGATTCAACAGGTCTCTGGCAAAAGATGCCATTGGCTGGACATAGCGAGCAACAATTTCATCCAGGTCTTCAAATTCCTTTGAGCAAACACATTTAAAGAAGTAGTTAGAGTGCATGATGACGAACTCTTATTCTAGTAAACAGCCCTCAGTCATACATTCTGCACAGCTACGCTGGATGCTTTGAGAAAAAAAAAATAGAACCAAGTATTGTCTAAGGATCTGGAGAACTGCACTGGAAGTGACTCTCCAATAGTCTGAAAGCAGCTGCTAGGAAAGAAAGGCTGAACCAACCCGTTCCTGTCAAATAGGTACTTCTTGCCCACCACTCCTTTCCAGACACGCTCTGGAGGGCTCTCACCTCTGTGTTAATCCAAAGCATGGAGCCCAGGCTGAAGGCATTCTCCTTGCCCTCTTCCCGGACATCCACATGCTGGTAAATTCCATCATTGACTTTCCAGGTGACAGTCAAGTGGTTCTCCCCTTTGCTACTTGGCCGAATAATCACATCCCCTTGGTCCATGGTTTCCATCATCTTCTCTGCTTGCTTGAAGCTGATGTTGTGGAATGATGGGTGAGCAATTACTCTCTTGATGTACGCTAGGGAACAAAGCAGAGTGTTCAGGCTTCCAAGGGGAACTGCTTTAATGCAATTATGTATCTAACTGTGCTGATTCTCCTGAAGCACCCTGGGAAGGCTGGAGATACAATGGAAATAAAAATTGGAGACTCACTTGTCCGCTGCTGCTTTCTTTTCATGTCTTCTTCCTGTTTGTGATCTGCTGCTTCAGAGTCAAAGTCATAGTAGGTGTCTTTAGGCAGCTTCCACTCATTGTTCTTATCCATGAGGTCTGAGGTCCTGCAGGTCAGGTCTGCACTGAACTTCTCAATGTCAATCTTCATGATGCGGCAGTGAACGGTCATTCCCACCTGCAGAGGAGGCACAGGGAAAGCTGAGCAGCAGCTCTGGCAGATACACCACACTCCCTCACTGCAGAACGATCCGCGTGGGATCACGGTGACAACACGGAGGTACAAACCACCTCCCCTCCTTCACACTGATACAACCTTTAAAAGTGATCCTTCTACAAAAACAACTGGCCTCAACATGACCAGAAACAAAAGAGACTAAAGGAAAAATGTGCAATTCTCCAGCATATCTACTACCTATGCCCCACACGATCCAGAAAACTGTACATCTGGAGGACGAGGACAATTACCTTTTCTATTTAAATATCTTTAGAGACAGGAGAAGCAAAACTGGACTTCAAGATGCACAAGACAGCAGTTAAGTCTGTTCACAAACAGAATGGAAGACACCCGTAGGACTGCCATAAAAAACGGAGACAGAAAATAACCCCACAAAAACGACAATATCTTAGTTCAGTTAACCATAATGAAGTTAATAACTCTTCAAAGAAATGCTGAGACCTCTGAGCTTACACAATCATCCATCATCTGCATAGACTGTTGGGGTCCCCAACAGACAGTAAAAATGTTTAATCTCTCTTTTATCATGTGATAAAAACATGTTGTTCTGTTTCTTTCAGAACCCCAACTCCTGTCCTGAGTAAGACCAGTAACTCTGACGTCTTACACAAATTACTTGAGAGAAAAGAAAAAGCTATGAGAGGGAAAATGACCCTTGCATATCCAGAAGCAGTTCTGTGCACTCTTTAGAAAGCCAGAAACAAAGGGCAACTCTGCATTATAATGCCTTCTGGTCTCCTAAACCCAGACTTCATCCAGACGACAATAAATCCTCCTGCAGTGCAATGTGTTAACTGATTAACAGGGTTCCACCAGCTGCCAAGGGAGATTTGCACTGTGGGAGAAGGACACTAACCACAGCCTGAACTTCCTGCTGATTTAAAGTCCTTAAAGGAAAATAAGGTTTGAAAAGTCATTTAAGGAACAGTGTTATTAACCGAACTCTGATTCTTTAGTATTGGCTCCATGCTCTTCCAGCTCTTGCTGGATATGGGAAAATCCACTGCTTTCATACCTTCACCCTTTCTTCCGGTCGCTTGACCACCTTATCACTAAGAAATTTTGTTGGGATGAAGCCAGCAACACCATTATCCAGACGTGTCTTCACTCCAATGGCCTGACCTGGGCAGGAACCGCTGTCAAAATGGTTCCAAACCTTGAGCAAGGCAAAAGCAAAGAAGTCATTCAGCAGGGAAACAAAATAGCCCTGACAGTTCACACTCCAGTAAGTCCAAAAGCTGCATCAGCAAAGTGGTACAGCCAGCAGAAACTTGTAGAAGGGCAGGGGACAGAGGACTTCAACAAATGCTTCCCAGTAATGCAATCTTCCTACTCCAGTTCTCCTTAGCTTATGGGACATGGCAACCAGGAAGGTCAGAACATTTTTAGAGTCTGAACACTAGCCTGCAGCTAGGGTTGCTGTTTAATGAATGCTATAGGGGTTTAAGTCACAGATTACCCAGGCTGGAATTCCCAGTGTTTAGAAGAGACTTAAGTACAGTTGCATTAAGCAGCAGGGAGTCCAGACAAGTTCTTAAAATTGAGAATGTGGCAGAACCTTCTGTTCTCAGTGTTACACAGGCAACTTCTCTGTGTAAAACACAATCCTAGAGCACAAACAAGAACGCTTTATGTACCTGCCAGGAACTGGTCAACTTAGCCCCAGGTACATTTCACTCAGCCCAGTTCACTAAAATCCATAATGTAGTCAAAAAGGGCCTGTCACGTCTATACTGAAGCAATTAGTCAAGAGTGGAACAGATAACATTTGCAGCCAAAGGCCGCATCAGGTTGGGATCCTGGGGCACTGCAAAAACAATCCTGGCTTTACACCTTGCCTCCCAAGAACCCAAAACAATGCTCAAGCCTGCGGACAGCAGACTCCTGACAGAGGCAGGCCTGTCAGGAGAAGCAGCCCCACCTCACTGAGCTCTGGGAAGTTATCCTGCTGACAGAAAGGACACTGCCAAAGGCCAGTTTCATCGTTCCGTATTGCCTGGTCGTAGCTTTCTCCTTGTGGACGCCTGTGGGCTATCCCAGTCACATTGCAGATGATCATTTTACCTGTAGTGTGATGGGAGAGGAGAAGGAAAGACTGAAAAACTGCAGAGCTGGGCATTCCCTCCATCTAAGGTAGTCATTCATGCATGCAGGTGGTAGGAGACTACCCAGGTACTTGAAAAGCTGCTTTACATACGTGCAATCACAGCACTGTCCCAACATCTTGCTCACCAACATCCCTCTGCCCCACCTTTACACATCCACATCAACATATGACAAAAGCAGGGATGTAAACAGGGTTGTACCTATATAAAAAGTTTCTGGAGTTTCTTTGGTCAGCATATTGAAGACCTCTTCTGTGTTTGGAGAACGGTAGGGGGTTCTCAGGTCCTTGTATCGGCAGCTTAGTTCAGCTCGAATGTCATATAAAGTGATGTGCTTGTCACCGTAGCCCTGTGTGGGATTCAAAGGTTGCAAAGGCATGAGCAGCAGGAAGAAGGTCAGCAGGGAATCCAATGTAAGTACTCAAGGAACTTCTCAAACAGTAAATTTAAAAGCGAGGTACCATCAAAATGTGAAACTCAGCCATGGGATGTTGAGAAGGTCAAAAGTACCAACCCATTCAGGAAAAAAGTGAGATAATTTCAGGGAGAACAGCTTAAATAGTTTAATTAACTATCCCCTGCCTACCTCCCCCCTCTGCTCCAAGAGTACTTTCTGCAAGCATTTACTACATGCCATCATCAGATACTGAATACTCATTGTGGCTGTTTATACATTTTACAGTAGCACAGCTAATGCTCAGCTCCTAAAAAGGCTATGGGTCAGAAACTATAAAACATGAGAATCCAAGCTGGGCAGTAGAGCTTCCCTTCTGTTTCTCAGCACCAGAAGCCCCCAGTGCACCTGTCTTTCCAGTTCTTCAGCAAAGGCATCGAGATCCAGGTCTTTCAGGCGCTCAGGGTTTTCCAAGATCTCCTCCAGAGCTCCTGCAGGATTGGCATCCTCGGCTGACTCATCGTATTCCAAGGCATCCACTGCCATTTTCCTCGCCCATTCGTAGGTTTCAGGATGGACCCTGGACCCATCTAGGACCTCGATGTAGGAATCAGTGCTGAAATAAAACCAAAATAATGTTCAGATGAGGGCTCTGAGGGTTCCAGCTGTCCCTGCACATCAATAATCAAGCACACTGTTGAGCACCATCACTGCCCTCCAAGCTACTCCAAAAAAAGGACACGATGAATTATTCATTGCTAAATCAACAGGAGCCAAGGTAAGACCTGGTAAATTCCAGTCTAGCTCCTGCACTGCAAAGATACAGCCAGGCATTTTGGATGCTGGTACATTTGATCCCTGTGTACTACAGCTACTTCATGAGCACACAGCTCGCTGCAGTTTCTCTCCCCACAGGAATTCAGTGTTGCGAGTGCCAGCACAGCCATCTGCACTGAGCTCTTTGGATAGGGCGACACTTTGCCCCCTGCAACTCTGGGATTTGGATCCTGCAAGAACCAAGGGTTCTAGCAGTGCTGGATCCCTCAGTGTAGGTATTCAGCCAGGTGTCCTTCCTCAGACTGCTTTTCAAAAGCAAAAAACCCCGGAGAAAGCAAATTTCCAGCAAGTGACCCTACCGTGCAAAGCAGAGAGTCAAGAGGTTTAGAAACCAGGTTACAGCTGTCCTCAAACACTTCACGTGTGGTTACCAGTAACTTAATGCTCTATAAACTTCCCAGTATTGCTACTGATTTAAGAGGAAGCCAAATTGCTGAGTTATTACTCCAGTTTGAAACATCAGAAAAATAAAATACTGTTAGCAGGACCAGGCGACAACTAAGCAGAAGAGCACATGGGCTACTGATGACTGTTAGGGAACAACTGGTTTTAGTTTAGTTCCTCTTGACCACAAAGGGTCTTCACACGACAGCAAGCTATATAATTCATATTCTGCAGCCCACAGCGCTGCTGTGCAAGTTTAGCTGCCCCTAAGAATGAGATTAATAACCAGCAATACCTGAACTTGGTCAGAAATCAGAGGGGTCACACAGAAACTCCTGGGAACAAGAAGACTTCAGTCTGGCACTCATGCAAACTCCATACCCTGAACTACCTCAAATGCAGCCCAATACCCACCTATCACCCAGCGATGCTGTGTCAATTTTGATGAAGCCAGCACAGTTGATAAATACTTTGGGTCCCATGTGGCACATTGTAACCAGCTGGGTCCTGTTCTCCAGACGTGTGTTGTTTTGTTTTAAGATCTGGAGAGAGAGGCAAGAGTATAAACCCTGTTATTCAAACACAAGATTGCCTGAGGTTGTGGACTTCCCACCCCTGGATCTGCTCACGATCAGCCTAGATGGGACTCTGAGCAACCTTCTCCAGTGGAAGGTGTTCATGCCCATGGCAGGGGGGTTGGAACATGATCTTTAAGGTCTATTTCAACCCAAACCATTCTGTGATTCTCTGGGAAAGGCAGAGGACTCCCACTGGACACTGCAGTGTTCAAAGCATCTGACACACGTAACTTGTAAGTTGTTGCTCCCTGCCTGTATCTCAACATTGTATGAAAGGAGATGATTCTGCTTGGAAACAGCTCCATCTCTCAGGAAAAGCATTGGCTTTTTGCCCGGTGTTGTCCACACTATGGAGGTGTCTTGACACTGCAACAGCACATCCATTCCTGTGGGTTTGGGAGCTGTCTAGGACTGATGGATCTGCTGAGCTGCTCGGGTTTATCAAGGACATAAGTCCATGTATAGCTTCGGCGGGAGGCGCAGTGAGGCAACAACACATGGTAAAACACATGACAACAGAGCTGTCAGCTGCATCTGGCACACAGGACCCTGACTCACCTCCTGACACTATGGGTGACGTACTGTTTTTGCAGGCAGGGACAGAAGCCTCCTTACCTTTAGCAGGTGAGTGCCCTTGCGTGGTCCCAGGCCACACACGTACTGCAGCAAAGCCTGGCTGTGGGGGTGAGCGATGGCCCGATTGACATCCACCCCCACCTCGTTCACACGGTTTATGAACTCGCAGTAGAGCGCGTTCAGCAGCTCCTCCTTCACCACGTGCTCCTGGCAGAGAGAAGAGGTGTTAGCCTTGGAGGACACGGATCTGTGCAACACTTTGCCACAGCAAGCTGAGCCAAACACAACACACTGGCTCCCAGGAGGTGTGTTGCACCTCAGAGTTACCCTCAAGAACAGCCTAAAGGCTGACGAGCTAAGAGGCAATGAAAAAAAGGTGCCGTGTAGCCTGAATATGGCACAGAACAGGTAGAACTTGCACCAGTTCAACTTGGAAACTTTTTACCCTCACAAGCCACTCTCTCTTTCCAGAGAAGGATCTTCCTTGCACAAAGATCTCACAAGGGAAGTTTACCTGCAGAGGGTGAAGTTTCAGGCAGAGAATATCCTCATCAGAGCTGCAGACCTGTGCAAACTCTATGAGGGGGTCCTGAATGCGGCGAGCCAGGGAGACAGCTTGACGCAGCAGAGGGGGGTAGTCCCGGAATTCGTTCTGCAACAGGACAGAGGATCAGGGAAAACCCTGAAGGTGCTGTCACACTTTGTAGCACAAGCAGCAAAGACACATTAGACAGGGATGGAGCAAGGGGAGCATCTGGTGCTCAGAGCCAAGAAAGTGGAGGTCAAAGGCTCCCAGGAGCTCTGCTGCAATAAGGAATGAAACAATCTCACTCAGTAGAGCAAGATTCATTTCAGACCACATCGATATCCACTTTGTACATCTGCTGGGGCTGATCTTTCAGGGAAGCCTAAGTAAGATGCTTTGCCTTCATCCAAAGATTAGTACGTGACTGTCTGGATGGATTATATGAGACAGCAGATGATGCAAGGCAGGGCCAGCACATCGAATGGAGGATGACACAGCATGAACGAGCAACAGACAAAGGGATAGCTGGAGTAACAGAAGGTTCACCTCGGACTTCTTGCTGTTCATGTAGAGGATGGCCAGTTCATTGTCCACTAGCTCCACTCCGATAGAGGACAGCTGCTGCCCTTGGTCCAGCTCATGAACAATTCTCTTTACATCTTCCATCAGCATCTGAGCATCCCTAGAGAGAGACAGCCAAGGAGACTGAGGGGAGACCACGAGGCTGGGTCCTGGAATTGCTTATGGATACAACCCCAACAGGTTACTTCACACAAGGGATAGAAACAGTGAAATTGAGGAAAAGACTGCAAAGAGACTGGGAAGTGGAAGCAACACAAAGACTGACCTGTTCTCGCCTGCAATTGTCACCACATGAGGCTTCTTGTTCAGGAGGAATTTTTTCAATGTTTCAATATCCTGGGCCTGGAAAAGAAAGCAAGAGAGATCAGGGTAGAAAAGGGTTTCTGCCGTGAGCCATCTGCATTCGTCTCAACGATAGCTGCACCAAGGCTCACCTTTTTTTCCCTTTCTTCCTCACGCCAGGCATTCCTTCTCTTTGTGAAATGTGGCAATCGGAGGAAGTCTGTAACTTCACCCTCTCCATTAACAAGGGCACAAAACACAGGGTGGTCCCTGTAGAACAGAGATCGCTCAGACATTGGAGGAGTGCTAAAGCTCGACATGCATCCAGAGGCCAATCCCTCCCTCCTACCTGGCTGATGAAAATGCAATGCCCAGGACCCGAATTCCCTTCCCTTGGTTCTCATCCATGAAATCATCATCCTCCTCCACTTGCTGATCAGGCCGGTATGCAGCGACCTTGAGCCAGTTGTACAGTTTGCGGCTGCAAGCCTGGTAGAGCAGAGAAAGGGAAGAGGAGTGAGAAAATCAACTGCAGGTGCCTTGGCATAGCCCTTTCTCTGGAGGGAAGGTCATGAACTGCTCAAGGCAGCAAGACAGTGTATTCTGCCAGGACTGGGACCAGCTCTCCTGTACCATGGAGCCCATCTTCCCTCTCACTGATATATCTGCCTTTCCCTCCACCCTTAGGAAAGAGCCAGACTCGATTCCTGCCTGCCTACTCCTCCCCAAGAGCCTGTGTATGGCCAGTTAGCAGCTATCCCCAGCATGCTGCAGGACTGTTTGTGTTTGTAACTCCAGCTCCAACTCCAATCCACTTCTGTCCCATCTCACCTTGAGGACGTACTCCTTGGCCTCCACCAACAGCTTGTTCTTCAACTCCTTGGCCATCTGCACGTAGAGGAACTGGTTGAGGGACCGCTCGATGGCCATCGTGCGCTGCCGATTCCACTCTTGCACCTGGTGGCTGAACTCATCCCGGTAATAGAACTGTTTGATTTCCTCAAAGTACGTCTGGTCGCTCCCATAACTGCAAGAAAAGAGAGGAAAGGCTCCAGATGCCTGCACTGACACCCTCGCTGGCAGATTCCTGCACAGGGATGTAGTAGCAACACCTCAGATCCAGGAAGCCATTTGGAAAAATTAGGGAAGAGCCAACCCTCCCACCAAACACTGCTTTAGCTGCAGAAGTTATGCTGCAGACAGACCACAGCCACTCCAACTGACCCCTATTGCACAGTGTGGCCACTCAAACGTGCAAGGAAAGAACCAAGGTGCATGCAGTGAGAATTGTAGGGAAATAAGCATCACCTTACACAAAAATGCCAAAGGCTTCAGAGTTTGCCTTCAAATGAGTAAGACGGATGTGTGCTAAAGTCTTCACTAAGATCATGAAAAAAGCAAGACCCTGAGAGGCTGTTTCACGTTAAGGTACAGAAAACTACCAGGCCATGACTTTCAGGAGCAGTTTGGTTTACAGAGGGGCTCTCAGAGCACAGCAGCACTGGATGAATAAGGTCTGCCAAAGCATGGATGACATGGCCAGTGGAAACTCACCCCTCCACTCCTTTCATGTCAATGCTGATATCTATAGTGAGCAGTGCCTCATCCTCTGCCAGGCTCATTTTCAGGAACTGGTCATCTCGCAGCTCCTTCACAGGCTTGTTCTTCATGTATTTAAAGGAATAGGCATAGTGGGCTTCATCAATATCCTGGGAAAGAGGAGAGAGAGTCAGCATGCATACAGAGCATTAATGAAGAAAGACCCTTCTGTGTACCATAGCAGACAATGGTTTTTATTCAATGCCCCATCAGCCCTACGCTTGCCAGTCTGCATTTCCTTCCCCACCAGGACACAGCAGAATTCCTGCCCAGTCCCAGAGAAACAGAGACTGTTCCAATAATTGAAGGCAACATCTCAACAGTGAGAATCAGGTCTGGTGAAATGCTGAGACTAAAAATGAAGCATGCTGCTGAGCTAGCCTCTGCAACGGCACAGCTCACATGCTGCTCAGAGATTTATTCAGACACTGACACAGGAGAACAAGAATTTGTATGATATTTACATCCTTCCCTGAACTGACCCACAGAGTCAGAGCTCCCTCTCTTACCTTCTTGCCCTTTTTGGTTGGTGAAATGTTGATTTTAGCTCTCTCTTGGAAAGTTTGTCTCAGGACCTGTCTGACCAAAGGCTCCCTGGCTATCTGCAAAGCCACCATGTATCGCGCTCCTTCCAGCACAGCTTCAGGGCTGGGGAATTGACTACAAGCAAAAAAGGCAACATGAAGGCTTAAGGCTTCAGAACGTCCCCAGATCCCCTCGCTTGTGTCATGTCCACAGGACCTCCACAAAGATCTCCCTGCACTGACCTACACACATAGTCCTTGGCCAGCTCCAGGGGCTCTGCAGGGAACTGCTCTGTCTCATGGCGCTGGTAACTGTCTCGGAGATTCTCTCCGAACTGCTCAGGTGTCAGACCAAATTTCTTAGCCAGGCCATCTGTTGAAAACAAAAAACAACACCAAAAAAACAAACCAGAAAAATCATGAGGAAAAGGGTACTCTAGCTAATACTGATCAAAACTATCAGTCTTCCTTCTAGAGGTAAGTCACAGCCCCCAGCAGAGCACAGGGGCCAGGCGGCCGCACGCTCAGCAAGACAGAGCCCAGCCTCACCCAGCCCAGCTGCCTGGCAGATGGTGTACATGTCCCGACGGGAAGCCTGCTTCAGCTCAGGCCCCTTCTGCTCATCATCTTCGGCATCCTCCCCTTCACCTGCAGGAAGGAGACATTGCAGAGGCATCCAGACAGCTGGAGCATGGCAGAAGCACAACAAAGGGATTAAATACAACCTACGTCACGCAACAAAGTCCCTAAACGCCACAAACACATCTCAAAGGTCACAGTGGCTGTTAAATTATTCAGGGCTAGAAAAATACCCTGAAAACGCTACCTACAGTTTCACTCTTTGGCAGTTTTAATAGCACTGTGTCTGGGTTGCGCATTAAGACACATCAAAGTGGGTGATCCTTGCTCTGGCCTCTGCCATGAAGGGTGGTATTCATATTCCATTAGAAAGAGCACCTTGCATGGCAACCTAAACATTTTCAGAGGTGCCCAGAAGACCAAGGATTAACTTCAGACAAAAGTGAACAGTAGAGATGCGCTGTGCAAACACACAGGCTTTTCAACAGACTTTCTCACTATTCTTTTGAACGAGGATTTTCAGGCAGCCCACAATTAGGAAACTATCAAATCTGAGGAGACAAACCTTCCTCCTCTTCACCATCCTCTCGGATACGCTTTTGCTTCTTTCGAGCAGCCTTGGCAGCATTCTGCATCCTGGGGATGTCTCGCCCATAGTACAGCAGGAAGTGATTGTACACGTCCTTCAGCTCATCCATGGACTGCACATCCTTCAGCCTACAGCACACAAAGCCAGCACGTTACACCCTACCTGCAGCTGAGCCACGGGCAGAGTACTCAAGGAACCTGGTCTGGCACACGTCAGGCAAAAGTACTCCTTGGGCTCACCTCCCAAAAGAGTTCTATGTATTTCTCGTTATTGCCTTTGTGGGGAGGCTAAAATCAGTGCTCTGCAGTGGCCAGAAAACCTGCGCCGTTTGGGCAAGTCAGTGCACACTTTAAGTAACTTTGGCATGAATATAAGAAAGTCATGGCACCATACCTCTCCATGTCAGTAGTATCCAGGGCCCTTATTCCATCAGCCAAAGGCTTGTCCGGGTCAGCAGAGATTTGTTCATACTGATAGGCCTGCATCTTCTCAAACAGTCGTGTCAGGTTCTGCTTGCGGATCTTCAGCTGTGTCCACTGACACGAGGACAAGAGAATGTCAATGAAACACACCATGGCAGTGTGTCATCTGCCTCCTCCCTTCCCAAACAGGAGCTCCCAGGATCTTGGGATATTTTTCATATAAAAATAATCATCAAAATCTTCATCCACAGCCAAGCCCAAATGTGACACATTGCAGGTCTCATCTCAGAGATGGATTATATTAACAGATTAAAAAAATCAAGGTTTGGATCTACCTGATAACAGAGAAGGAACCTGCACTGCTGGCAGGAAAGGTCACTACACAAAAGGAACTCAGTGAATAGGAAGGACTGGTTTGAATTCTACTGTCAGATACCCCTTACCACCACATAACAGCAAACATGCGAAAAGACACGGGTAAAAAAACCCCCAAACACAGTCTCCATGGCCAAAACAAAATCTGCTGGAAGTATCAGGCTATGCGGGAAGACATGTTAAATGTGGATGGGACAACCAGCAGTGAAAACACCTCTCACCTTCTCATCCCACTGCCAGACTCTCCACAGGTCATTGATGTGCAGCTCTGGCTCCACATACTCCTTTCTGTAGAAGGCGATGAATGGGACCTGGGTCAGAAATGAGACTCATCACCACTGTGCAGGACACTGGGCTGTTCCTGGCAGCCACGAGCCCAGAGAAAGCTCCTCTTCCATGTGGGACAACAAACTAATGGGGCAGTAGCGTAGGACACGTACCAAGCCACATCTGAGCTCTTACACCACCAAGTAATACACCACATAAGCCAAAAAACTTTTGCAACATCAGGCAACACCTCAGAGAACAAGCTGGATGAACTAAGCAAGGCTCAAGAGACTCTGAAATTCCCCCATCTCAATGTGTCCAGAATCAGGGGAATACATTCATAGCAGCCCCATCAAATTGGTCTTCAAAACCTGCATTGCCACAGCTCACACAAGATGAGCTGTGGTCCCCAATGAAGCACCGTTGTTACAGGTATGGTATCTCAGCCTCTTCTAATGTGCTGCCCTAAATGCTTCCAACAGCCCCGCTAAACCTACCAGAATGAGGAGAGAGCAATCCAGACCTTGGTAAGGAAGCAGAGTTGCAAATTACCTCAAAATGCTGATTTCTCATGAAATTCAGGGCTTCTTTAATCTTCTGGATAGTGCTGGGCCCCTTGCGGCTGAAGCTGCTGGCTTGTCCACGGTCAAGATAGTCAGAAGTTTCCTAAAGAGGAGAAACACATTGGGTTCCCTTGTTGAGCAAACCCCCTAAAAGAGCAGCGCCAGGCTAAAGTTGTGGTTCTTCAGTTAGCTGGGAATGCAGACTTAAGTACACACTTTGATTTTAGATCCTCGTGCTGAGTGGCTTAAAAAAAACAAAAACAAACAACAAAAAAAAAGGCAGAAGAAGCTCCTGGCCAAGGTAACTGATGGCCAAAAGCAGATCATGACTAATACTAATTTAGCCCTAAGTGCACAGTGGCCCAGAGACCTCTCAAGCATTCTTGACAATTATTCTTTCAACTTCTCTGTGTTCCTTTTTGTCCTGTTTCGTGGATGTGAAAATGAAAACACATGCACGCTAAATGACCTGCACAAAACCAGAAGGCAAGGGCACCACATTCCTCAGCAGACTCCTGGACTAATGTCTCCTGACTGAAAATCTGCAGTGCCCTCAAGTCCTCTTAGGACAAAAGTCCCAGACATAGCTCTTTACCTGTAAAGAGATGGTGGGAGTTGCAAAAGCATTCCTGTAAATCCAGTCAGCTTCTTCCTCCAGCTCATCATCTTCAGCACTCTTCACCGGGATGGATCGCAGCTGTGAAGAGACAACAGCATGAGCAGAGGCACACGCAGCCCCAGGGCTGGCACTGTCATGTTTTCAAGGAGCCCGGAAATGATTGTTTTGAGCTGTAGGTTACCCTGGGGACTCCCACATATGGAATGCCAGGGGCAGTACTTCAATGTCTGCACCTTCTGAGCACACAGGAATCATGCTTCAGCTTTACACTAGATAAAGGCAGCTAAATTGTGTCTAACGCTTGTGAAAAGGCCTGCAATGGTGCAACCAGACTCCCAAATGGTCCCATCAGACTCCCAAAATCTGTGCAGTTACATCTTGTTCCAAAGTATCTGTTCTTTATAATCATTTTTCTTGCTGCAGCCACAGAATAACATAACCCTCTCTGAACACCTGGTCTCAGCCACTTCTTTCAGGGGGGCTGCTCTAATCACCACTGACATCTATAAAGATAACAAAATGTGTGAACAGGCCACACACAGAGACAGAAGCCATCACAGACAGCATTCCCTTGTGCTGCACAGACCGGCATGGGGAAAAAACGTCCTTCAAAAAACTGGCAGCTTCACACATCTCACTTCATAGAGGAGGGTAACAAATCTCTGCACAAAATTACATGAACATACACTAAAGGAAAATGGACTGTTCAGTGAAAATCTGAATACAAGCTAAAATCAAGACAAAAATACAAGACACCAGAGTGATTCCCTGCAGCACAAACAGCACTCTGTACTGAAAGCAGTTTAAGTCCCAGCCATTTTGAATACAGTGGTTATGGCAGTTACACACTCGTTGGAATACAGGTAGGCTAGAAACCTTCTCAAACCTTCTCTGGTACTGCACCTCTTGAGGTCCAGCTCAAGACATTCCTAACAGCATTCAGCACAAAGTCATCTCAGCACAGCGCAAGCCCAGTGCCACTCCCAGCAGAGCAACACTGGCACCCAGTGGCCACAAGGAAACTGTGACCAGGGCTAAAACAGGGCTCGCACAGGTATGACAGTTCCCATGCCCTCATATGCCTGAATGCCGAGTTTTAGCCTATAATCTGACAAGTGGGGTCTTCAAAGAGGGAAAAACAGATGTCAAAATCCATTCAGCAGCCAGCTGGCCTGCAGGTCCCAGCCCTGCTGCAGTCAGCGGGTGCCAAAATGCTTCAGCCTCCTCCCTCACCTGGAACCTCTCAGGCATGTCTGTCATGCGGATCTCGTTGTCCTGGTCTGTGAGGTGACTGCTCTCCAGCTCACTGGGCTCATACATCTCAAAGATGCTACGTCGACTGACGCGCTTCTTGGTAGTCTTTTTGGGTCTCACACGGGTCTCCCCTTCAGTTTCTTCATCCTCATACTCATATTCCTCCTCCATCTCCTCATCATACTCGTTGTACTTCTCAAACTCATCATAGTCAAAGTCCACACCAAAGATTTCCTGAGCTTCCTGCAAAGCACTGGAAGGCAAAAACTACTGTTCAGCCGCTCAGGGCAGTTCACAGAACATCTTTCCAGCCACCAAGAGGAGGCCAAGGTACCAAAGTCTAAGCTTTAGCTGTCCACTCTGGCTAAAAAATCAAGGGCAGGTACACAACACTAAACTTTACATGCAAATACTTATCTTAAGGACATTGTTTTGTTATTCTTTTAAATAACCAGGGGAGAAAAGAAGGAGCCAAACGTTTCAGAAATCACACACTAAAAGCTCTGCATTTAAATTTACCAGGTTCCCTTTGGGAAAGAGACCAGCAGTATCCAACCACAAGCTGAATCATGCTGCAGTTGCAAGAACCAAGTAAGCTGAGCACTGTTTTCAAGGCTCCAGGCCAATTTCCAATCAATACTTACGCATCTGTGTATCCTGGAAGCTTCTTTCTCCATTTTGGCTTCTTCAAAGGCTGTCCATCATCATCCACAATGAAGTCATCAATGTCTGGACACAGAGAAACAATTTAGTGGTCAGGACACTTGGATATTCAACTGGTATCTCTGACAAAGCTCAGTTTAGACAGACTGTGCAGCAACTATAGCCGCCCAGCAACTATAAAACTCCACCACAGGCTTAGCATGACACTGGCTGTCAGTCTGCCCAGCTCCCCACAGCATGTCCTACACCAACCTCAGACATTCCAGGAGTCTGAACCACAGTAACATGCTAGAAGAAACTTCCAGACACTGGCAAAGCCATTTGGCAATTAGTTGCAACTTAGTGCATTGAAAATACAGTTAGAAGAGGCCTGGCTACTTTGGACAATAGGTAGAAAGAATTCCTGAAACTCTGTGGGTATGGTAATAGCAGTGGTGACAGGCTGACACTGAAGAGAAGCAGAGCAGGCATGCACTCTGCTACTAAGTACTAAACAGTTCCTTGACCCCTTTTCTTTGAAGCAATTTTATTTTTGAGGCAGCTTAGGGGAGATGTTTAAGACCTCAGCACGCATAATGTGCTTCTGCACAAAGTGGCTTAGACAGACCAACTAAACCTGTCACCAGAAATGTCTAATTCTAGAGACTGTAATAATCAGACCAACAAGAGCTTTACCATGACAGGACCACAGACTTTGGTTACTTCCAGCTCAGGGAAAGTATGAACATTGTTCCTGTGCTTTAATTCTATGACAAACTTTGAATATAATTGATCATCTATACTCACCAGATTCATCTTCCTCCTCCTCCTCTTCCTCCTCTTGTGGAGCAACAGGAGCTTCAACAGCTTCCCCTCCTTCCTCGCCTTCACCATCCTGAAAGATTTCTTCAGCAATGGCTTCCTTCTCATGCTCCTCCTTTCCATAGTCTTCTGCTTCATCATCCTCGTCATCAGACATTTTTCGCACACGCCTGAATTTTTGCTGCAAGGAAAATGCCTTGTTAGTGCACACAATTCCTGGCACAGCACTTGAGCTCAGTGTGGGCTCTGCCAGGCCAGCACTGCACTTCCTCTGCAGGCACCTGAGAGGGAGGACACAGGGGACAAGGGGGAGAAGAGCCACCCCCTCAGGACCCGTCCCTGTGTTACTTGCATGCTGTCACCACCTCACTTGATGTGCCTCTAGTGTTCCAGAAAGAGCTTCAGAGCTCATAACAGCCTGTGCTGACTTTGAGGCTAACAACATACAGGAGAAAGTTACTGGAACATGAGATGGTCTTGCAGAGGTGGGAAGGGAGGAGTATAGCAGACTTTAGGAACCACAGTGTTTTGCAAACTCTAGGAAGCCAGTTCCCAGCTGCTTGGGCAGGGAGAGATCCTGCTTCCTTCAAGCTCAGCTCTCCCTTTCCAACTGGGCAGTAGCAGAGGGGAAGTACTGCTTACTCACTGCAGGCTGGAGCCCACCCTCCTTCATTCTAAGATGTACCATGTCATTAACAGCAGCATGGGAACACAACTCACTCTTTTGACTTTAACGCCCAAATTCTCTTCAATGAGGTCAAAATCATCGTCCTCCAGGCGGTCATCAAAAGCTAGAGAAGTGACCAGACATGAGTTACACACGCTCTTTACTAATCTGCAAATGCACTAAGTCAAAGCTTACCTAGCTGATGCAGATACCCAGGCCAGAGGAAGAGCTCTGCTCCCTGCCAGGGCAGTGTCAGAGCATTACACTGATACGCACAATCATCAGAAAACTTACTGCGCTTTCTCTTTTTGTGGCCAACATCATCCTCAGAATCTCCAGAGTCACTAGCCTCTTCCTCCTCTTCCTCATCATCATCATCATTAATGAATCCTTTCAGGTTCCCTTGCTCATCTTGATCATCGAGATTTAGCTCCTCTTCTTCCTCATCTGGGATGGAGAGTAGCATGTGTTAGACATTTACTCCATGGAGACTTGGCTCTGTGCAAGCAGCATCTTCCTTCACAGCATCCATACAATTTTAACTGAACACTTTTACTGACACAGAACCCAGCCACATGCTCATGTCAGAACCCTGCTTTTTGTCTTGTGGCCTCATGCTTTCTCTGCAGAGGGAACAGCTGGAGTGGTCACACTGGGAGAATTCCTCTGCTTTTATTGTTTACTATCAAACTGTGTGACTGCAGATCTCATGAGGTGAAGCAGCATATTTTTTATTGCCAAATACAATAACCACCTAAGCACTTGGAGGAAGGGAAGCACTTAAACAGCTGAGATTATCAACTACAGATGGCCCTGCTGTCATAGCACAGCTATTGCTCCATCTGCAGAGTCACAAGATGCAGAAGAGAGCAGTGAGGCACACTGATAATTCAGTAAACTCACCATCCTCATCTTCCTCTACAAACTTCTTGGTTACTCTGGGCACAACCTCCCCATCCTGGTTGTACTCCTCCTCTGACTCCTCTGCTTCGCTTTCCACAAAGTCAGACATGGCTGCGGCGTCTCACACAGCAACTGGGGAAAGAGGAAACATCCCTGGCATCAGTTGAGCAAGTAGAACACAGGCATTTCCCCTTCAGGTTTGGGAGAGAAGACAACTAAGGCAAGAGGGTTTCAAATTAGTGATCACAGCCCTGAATTACCCAGTGTCCACCTTGCCTGGCCATCCCTGGCACCAGAGATAAGGGAAACGAAGCCAGGAACCAAGAGCTGCCAGCTCCTGCCACCCTGTGTCTGGGCAAGCAGGACAGAAGCTGTTACAGCAGCACTTGTTACACAGCTCAGCTCTGGCTGCAGCTGAAAAGTGCACACAGCGAGAGCCCTTCATCCCATCCATACCCTCCACACAACCAGGAAAGCTCCTACTGATGCTGCATGGCATCATTTAGGACCTTAATATGATTCATCCTCACGCAGTTAATGAAGCCAGGATGACCCTGAAAAGGATCTTGACTGAGCTGTGAGTCCTAGCTGTTGGCAAGGCTCTGCAGAGCCCATGGGGCAAACAGGACAGAGGTCTGAGGTCCTGGGTTGGGGCTGCCCAACTCTATCACCCCACACTGCTGGAGCTGCTGATGGGGAGTTCCAGGCCAGTGGCCACTGTATAGAGACGAGGAAGCAACAAGAAACTACAAAACAAGGCATTTTCTATATCTAAAACCTTATGTTTGACATTTTTGACCAAATGGGGTTTCTGGAAACAATATAAATCACATTTGGCACAACAGAAAGCGTGTGTCCATGAAGACAGCGCTCAAGTTCTGTCTCTCTGAGCCTTCCTCTTCTTGTGGTTACAAACTGCTGATACTTTTAAAATTTACAAAGGAAGTTTTTTTAACTCCTTTTTACACAAATCGAAACAACCGAAGCTTGCAAGAGTCAGCTATAAGGAAAAAAGAAAACAATTCCTTGAATGGCTGTGAGGAAGACAACACCAACCCAGGAAGAAGTACCAGCCTTTGGGAAGGGACAAAAAGAAGCTCAGAGGTGTCAGATCTGAAGCCAAAACCCCCATGTAAAATTCCATCTGATGTAATTTAACACACACACACACACACACAAACAATAGAGAAAACACATAAGAAAAGAATTCCATATGCAGGGAACGATACCTAAACAAACAGGTTTCAAAATATACCCATAATAATTTCCCCACTGCAAACAACCAGCTGAAGGAAATCAGTCCCATATGGGACAACCTGATCAAGGCTTTGTCACTACACTTCTGGTGTGCGGGATTTCTTGCTCTGTCCTGAGATCCACACATCTGGTGCACAAACACAGCAACTTCGAGAAAACCAGGGACTTACTGCTCAGCTAAAGTTAAATGGTCCGAAGCTGATCTTGGATGACCTTTTAAGTCTTAAAACACTAATAGTTCCAAAGGAATGTGTTATCTGTATCT
This sequence comes from Grallaria varia, assembly GCA_013396735.1. Classification (NCBI taxonomy): domain Eukaryota; kingdom Metazoa; phylum Chordata; class Aves; order Passeriformes; family Formicariidae; genus Grallaria; species Grallaria varia. The sequence continues at coordinate 698,762 of VWZG01004227.1, read as the reverse complement.
CATTAAAGAAAAGCCACAACAAAGACTAGAGAAAGACCTCTGCCAGATTTCAGACACGATCACACAGAAGCTTCCACTCCTTGGCTGCAGAATATGTGGCCATGGCCAACACCCAGGATGCTCCAGACAGGCAGAAAAGGCAGCAGGACAAGGCTACTGCTCTGCACCCAGACAGGACACGGCTGCTCTCGCTTGGTGCATAGGCACAGGGTGGCCCCTGTACTTGAGAGGACACCAGAAGATACACAAAGGAATTTAAGCATCCCTCTCAGAAATAACACCTCAGAGGGAAGCAGAGATTACAGTTAAATGCATGTTTCTGAACCAAACGTCACTGATGAACTGTGTAACTACATTCAATAAAGGAACAGGGATTTTATTTAGCAGCCTGTGCACGAATACTATATCAACTTCAGCATTTGTCACCAATTCTTTTGCTACAGGTATCCATCAGGATTATTAACACACACAAAACTGCAGGTTGTGTGGCTTTTCCTAGAGCATTTCCAAGTCTAATAACCTCATTTATCCCCTGTCCGTGATCAACACACAAACCCTGCAAGAAAGAAACCCATTCATCATATTACCACACAGAATTTCACTGATCTCTGCCACCGAAGTGTTTCACTCACAATTCCAACTTTCTTCCTCATCACCTTTTCTGCCATTTCCTGTCAATTTCAGTCCATGTCAAATCAAACTTGTCCAGACACAGGGAACAACTAGGATTTAGGAAAGCCATCTTATTTAATGAGCCAGCCAAACAGGTTCCACACAAGCTAACCACCCACAAAACCAGGGGCTTTCAGCTCCAGTGAAATCCACCTCAGGACAGCATGGATGTCACTTAGCATGGAAAACAGAAGAAAGATTTTGACTCAGATACGGACTCAAGGTGTCCCTCCCACTCTCTGTTCTAGAGAGGCCCTAATTTGGAACAAAACAGGCCAGAGAAGCAGGCGAAGGCTGCAGCCAGCACTGGTGGAGGTGGAAAGGGAGAGTTCAGTGTGGGGATCACACAGGGAGCACCCCATTTGTGTGGGCCTGAGGAGGGCTGGGAAACTATTCAGCCTAAGAAAGCCAAGTCTATTAATTTTTGTAAATTAAATGCTCATGAAGTTGATTTTAGCACAGTCCAAGTACATCCACATGAGTAAAAAACTGACAACAAATGGCTGACTGGGAAAAACACAAATGAACTGTAAAGAGGACACCACTATTCCACCCCCTGGAGCTCTCAATGAAACCATGTCATATTTCTTCAAATAATAAAAAAAAAAAAGCTACCCATGGTTGAGCTGGAATGTGTGGATTTAACAAAAATAACTAAGCAACAATCTTCAGGCTGTGTCCCACCACAAAATTCAGACAAAATCACCTTGGCATCTTTTAATTTGAAGCTTAAGAGCCTAACAAAAAGCATCCCTGTGAAGTACTGTAAGGCACTCACACCGTGACAAACTACCCTCACGGGCACCTCCTCAGCGCTGAGCTCTGCCTCAGAGCCATTCCCGAGCACCCACATGAATTTCTGCAGGGCAGATGTCACCTGCCAGCCCTGAAATCACAAATATATAGTTTTATATTTAGCTTGTATAGCTGTTTTACAGATTTCTGAAGTCGGCACCTAAACCAAATGCTCCCAGCTTGCTCAGTGGTAGCTGTGCTGAGGGGGAAGTGACGACTGGAGACCAAAGATCCCACGACAGGGAAAGTCCAGCCAACCAGACACTGCAGCTCAAGAACTTCCCATACCTGCTTCGTTAGTTTTCATGCTCCTCTTGGTCCCACCACCCCCAATGCTGTGGCACAGTGACATATTTAATACTATGTTGGGTGAAACGGCACTTCTGCCTGTATTTTTAGCCCTGCTGCATCATAACTTCCTGTAAGAAACAGAAAGCTGATGCTGCCTCCTGGCTTTCTCTAACCTGCCTGTGACGTCACACACCTGCATTGTCTCCTGGCAGCGAGCGTCTCCCCTGTCTGTGACGTCACACACCTGCATTCTGTCTCCTGGCAGCGAGCGTCTCCCCTAAGGTGACGAAACAAAGGCTTTGCTTGACTAAAAATTTGCTTATCCGTCTGTTCCTGCCCCTGCTTTTTCCAATGCTCCCCTTTTGGGATGGACTAACCAGAACTGCCAGGGCACAGCCTGTCAACTGTTCCATAGAAGTGTAATGATGTTTTCTATCTCATTCCTTGCTCCTTTAAAGTAATTCCAAAATACCCTCTCTAGGCTACAGTGGGGTGTTGAACCTGTTTTAAATGAAACAATTGCTAAGACACCAACAGCTCATCTCAGAATAGTAAGAGCTGATGCAGAGTCAATTACTGGGGTGTTTCGTTGCCTTCATTACAGCTGTGGCCATTATATCTCATTCGCCACACCAGCACTCCCACCCACTATTAGCTGGTCTCTGCAACACCACGGTCCGGTTTAGCTATCCTAAACAACTTAGGAGTAAATTTCCCTTCTCCAAATCACCATATTCAGGAAAAAAGCAGCAGGGGAAAAAAAAAACACAAAAAAACGAGTAGCAAAGATGACAGTGGAATTCCACAATAACCTCGCTCCACTGTGAGCACCAATCATTCACCCCTACCATTTTTTGTCACCTTTTTAGTCATTTATTAAACCCGGAAGGGCTTTCCCAGGCTGCTGGCTCTGGGCTTTTCAGGGAGGGCCTTGGCAGAAGAACCCAGCGCAGTGGTGTGGGAATCACACGTGAGGCGACCCAGCGACACGGGGGCACCTCCGGAGGGACGCTGCGACCCTTCCCCGCACGCCACGACAGCACCCACGGCCCCCGCACCAGCGCCATCCCGCACCGGGGAGACCCCG
>VWZG01004227.1:677212-691683 GCA_013396735.1 Grallaria varia | reverse complement strand
GGGGGGGTGTCAGGGGTGGAGGGGCCCGCGGCGCTGGGTGAGGTGCTGGTGGTGTGGGAGGGGGGCCCAAGGGTTCGTGGAGACAGAGAGGGCCTGCGAGGGGAATCTGGGGGGNGGTGTTAGCGGCTTGGAGGCAAACAGAGATGTTCAGGGGAGCCCGCAGGGCTGGGCATGGGCTGTCAGTGGGGTGTGGGTGTCAAAGGGAGCCCTCAGGGCTTGGAGGGGGTGTCAGGGATTGTTGAGGTTGAACCTGCAGGGCCTCTGTCCCAGGCTGGGGCCCTGGGAGCTCCCGTCCAGCTCTGGGTGCTGGAGCTGGTGCTCGAAGAGCAAAGAGGGTCCCTGGTCTCCATCCCCAGAGGGTAGGCTGACCCTGGCCTTCCCCCTGTCCTTGCAGGTGGCTGGCATGTCGCCTGGCTGTCACCTGGTGCCGGCAGAAGCTTCATGCAGAGCTGAAGATCGGCTCCTTCGGCTTCTTCTGGGCCCAGAACATCAGCCTCAAGTTCCAGCAGGAGCAGCAGACTGTGGTAGGTAGCTGGGCAAGGGATGGCCACCAACTGACAGGCAGGGAGGGTGGTTGTGGTGACTTCCAGGCTGGCAGCAAATCTGTGGAGCGTCATTCCTGTTGGGCATCCCCATGGCTGGTGCCAAGCCCTTCCTCCTGTGGCCACACTTGGGGTTTTGGCTGCTCCTTGCATGATCCCAGGCACTGGGAGTGGAGAGGGAATGTCAGGATGAGCATCATGAGGCAGAGCCAGGTTGTTTCTTCTCTGACCTACCTATGTGTCCTTCCAGGAGATTGATAACATCTGGATCTCCAGTAAACTGAGCCGGGAGTTGCCGTATGTACCCCCTTCCCAACTCCCTGCCTGCTTGCTTGGGGGGGTCTGGCTCACCGTTGGCCCCAGTGGCTGTGGTCCTGCTGCCTTTACACCTTTCTGACATCCCAACTTCCCCATGGTCTGCTCTGTGAGGAAGTGAACCACTCTTTGAGGTGGCAGTGGCTTGTGGGTGCCCTTGTGCCAGTCCTGCACATCCTTGGCGTGGGGGCCATCGCTGGCAATGGGGCTGGGTGTGCCAGGTGTGATCTCTGGTAGGAGCTGCCTGTGCTGGTCTCCCACAGGCGCTACTTCGAGCTGTGTTTTGGGGAGGTGCGGATCCGCACGGATCTCCAGAAGGGCCCTGCATTCCAGCCATCCTTCCCAGAGGCTCCCAGAGAAGCTGATGGAAATGAAAGCAGAGCAGACCCGGCTCTTAAACCCTCCCTGCTAAGGCTGCTTAGCCAGGTGAGGCACTGGCTTAGTGAGAGGCTGTTGTGGGCTGTGCTGCTGTCAGATATCTCTCACCATAACACCTTCCTCCTAGCTCTTTTCCATCCACATGGATTCCATCAACATCATGGTTCTGCACGTGGCCACCTCAGAGTCTCTCTGGCACATCCAGGCCAGCCAGACACGTCTCCTCCTGAATGGCAATGGGAAGAGGTAACACTGTGCTTGTGTGCGCTCTGCTTCAGGGGCAGGGAGACTCCTCCAACCCCAGCCTACTGTCTCTCCTCTCTCTGTCCCCCTCACCAGCATCCCATGTCACCTGTGATGTGACACATTAACTTCCTCCAGGCTTGCCTGGTTCATTTTCCTGTCACAGGAAGCTTGAGTTATGTGTTCTCCAAACAATGCATTGCTGGCGTGCATGGAGTTAGGGCATGATCTGCTTTTGGGAGCACTTGGACCAGGGACATGGGGTCCCTGTGTCCCACAGAAAAGAAAGGGTAGGGCCTTGGTTTGGCAGCAGCAAGGCCCACATCCTCCCTCTGTTCTCTGCTCTCTGCAGCCTGACCTGCGAGGTGAGCCTGACAAAGGTGAACAGCAAAATCCTCCGGAGTGGCCAGCTGGTGAGTGCGGGAGAAGTTCACACTTGGAGCCTGGGCATTGGTTCTCTGGGACACCCTGAGGACCCATTCCAGCATGTCCCTCAGTCTGGGCACTGCTGTGAGGCTCTGGGCTCCATGCCATGCCCGGCGCTCCACCTGCAGCACCTGCTGGCAGGGCGGTTGGCATCTCCCTGTGCACTGCTTGCTGTGTCCCCACACAGGATGACACGTGCCTGGCAGAGCTGGCCCTGGCGCTCTCCCTCTCGCTGGAGATCAGCGGCAGGCGGCGGCTGGTGGGTGTTGGGCTGTGCGTCAGGACACTGCAGGCAGAGCTGCACGAGGGGCTCTTCTGCAGCCCCCTCCTGCACCACATCACTGCCAGGCCCCAGCGCAGCAGCGTGGGGGAACAGCCCAGCACAGGTCAGGATGGGCACAGGGACAAGCTCTGGGCAGGGCAGGGGCTGGCAGCCCCCATGCTTGCACTGCAGCTGGAGGGATTTGGCTGTGCCATCACTCCCTCCTGCTGCACAGTGTGGGGTTTGGACAAGATTCTTCCCGTGATTCTCTGTGTCCTCCTCCAGGCCCTGGGGAGCCCCCGAAGCCCCTGTCTGTGCTGAGCAGGGACACACTGCAGCTTATCCCCAGGAGGGTGGAGATGAAGCTGGAGAACACCAGCATGGTGCTGTCCATGAACAGTCAGAAGAGGTAAGGAGGCAGGTGGAGGGGGACGCTTTCCTAGTCCAAATTAATGTGGCAACATGGACCTGAGAACAACTGTGCCATTCCCTATTCATCCTCTGGCTCTGCCAGACTGCAGAGAGCAAGTCCTAGAGCCCACTCCAGTGGGAAGGACTGAGCTTGGCCTGGGGCTGGGCTCTTGGGGAGGGAGGAAGGCACATGAGCTGTTTCTCCAGTAGGACAGCCTGATGAGATCCTCTGCCAATGCGATGAGGGCACTGGGCTGGGCTTCATCAGCACTTGCTGATGTCTTCGTCTATGCCAGCATGCTGGTCACCCCGTGATGAGAGATGGGGAGGTGGAGGACGAGATGGTTCAGCTCCCTTCTGGCAGTGTCTCCCTGCTTCTTGCAGGCACCTCACCTGGAGCCTGAAGCTGCTGCAATTTCTATATCAGCGTGAAGAGGAGCAGATCCCACTGCGCAACTTCACGCCCACCTCAGACCTGGACCAAATGAGTGTAGACCTCCAGCTGGAGGGCAAGTAGCCAGGAGGGTGCCCACGGCCACGTTTGCTGTCACTGCCCTCTGCCACCCCTCACTTGTTCTCCTCTCTCTTCCCAGATGGCCTTCTCCTGTCCCAGAGCCGCCAGCGCATTGTGTGCCTCAACTCCCTGAAGACCAGTGTGCAGGTGAGCAAGTGCTGGGCATGCTCCTGTCCCCTGGGGGTGACTGGTTTGGCCCCTGGCATGAGTATTTTGCTACCCGTCCATCTCTGTGCTCTAGGTCACAGCCCTTGATCTCTCAGCTGCTGTTCTGCTCAACACCTGCATCATCCACTATCGTCACCAAGAGTTTTCGCACTGGCTGAGCCTATTGGCACAGGAGTACAGGTGCCAGGCCATGCCTGTCCCCAGCCAAGGGCACAAGGGAAGGTAAACTTGGCCTTAGTACAGCTGCTGGTATCACAGCTTGTTTGCTTTTGCCACACCCTGGCAGGGTGCCCTGGGCACATGGCACCTTCTCTGCCCTGTGCATGGCCTGTGGGATGGGGAGGCTGGTGTGGAGGGTGGGAGGTTATCAGGGAGCCCCTGAAGAGAGGGTGTCCCTCTGGGCCTGCTCCCTGCCAGGCACTGTGGGCCACAGCTCCCAGTAACAGCCCATCCCTGCTTGTCCCATGCAGAAGTTACCCCCAAATCATAGCGCCCATCATCCTGTGTGCCTCACTGTCCAACGTCAACGTGTCCGTGCAGCTGGGGGACACGCCACCCTTCGCCTTGGGCTTCAACTCCATCTCTGCAGGTACGGGCTGGCATCGGGCTGGCTGCTGGGCTCTTCTTGGCACCAGGAGGGGAAGGGAGAGGGCCGTGCTGCTGCTGTGCTTGCCCATGTCTGCGTGTGGCCGGGGCCTGTGGATCCCTGCCTGGTTGTGTCTGTGTTGCCCGTGTTTGGGCAAGCCCTGCCCACACTCACCCCCTCCTCTCTGATCACAGACTACCAGCACCTGCGGCCGCAGAGCGTGCACCAGCGAGCAGTGCTGGCCGTGGACCACCTGTGCTGGCGTGTGGGCAACGACTCTCACATCCAGCGTGCATCTCATCCCCCCAACATGCACGTGTGGGGAGAAGCCCTCATCCTCGACTCCTTCAACCTTCAGGTGAGGGGCGAGCTGAGAGGGCAAGGGTGGCTTTCAGGGAAGAGAAACCTGTCTCCAACTCCATGTGGGTGGCACCAGGCCACCCTTCAGCCTGAGAGTGATCATCCTGTTTGTCCTGCAGGGCAGCTACAACCAGCCCCTGGGCATGTCCAGCGCCCAGTCAGATACACTCTTCCTGGACTGCACCATCCGGGGGTTGCAAGTGGAGTCATCGGACACCTGCACTGAGTGCCTGGCCAGGGTCCTGCCCCTGTTCTGCCCGCAGCCCGGCGGAGCTGAGCTTGCCAAGCAGCTGCCCTCTGCCTCCAGTGAGCCCTGGGGTCTGCTCTGGAAGGTGGATCTGAAGGTGGAGGATGTGAACCTTTTCACACTCTCAGCCCTGGTGGGTAAGTAGCATCCAGGCTGATCTCAGGTGGCTGTGCTGGAATAACCCTGCAGTGAGGAGTCTGGTGTGTTGTGGTGTGCCTCCTCTGTGCCTCCAGCACTGACATGCTGTCTCTCTAGGTGCCCTGGAGCTGCGGCTGGACACGCTGACTGTCCTGGGAAGTGCTGAGAGCTGCACGGTCAGCGTGCAGGGCATGGTGCTGGCCTTGGTGAAGAACATCACTGAGAAGATGCAGCCGTGCTGCAAAGCTCCTGCCATCCCCAACCCGGTGGCCAACCTGTCCATGCTCTCTGTCACCTACCACAGCAGCATCCGCTCCCTGGAGGTTGGTTTGGGTGTAGGGCCACTGCTTTATCCTGTACTGGTGGGACTGGGTCAGAGGGAGGATTGGCTGGCACTGAAAGGTGCTGGGGAGAAGCACAGGGCTGTGCTGTGCTGGCCCTGGCAGTGATGTTGGCTTGCTCTCGGTGGCACAGGTGCAGTGTGGCGAGGGACTGGCAGTGCTGTGGAGCCCTCCTGACCACATGTACCTGTACCATCACATCCTGGCCACCCTGCAGTGCCACAAAGCCTTGCGGAGCGCTCTCGGCCACAGGACTCTTCCCTCCTGCCCCCCAAAGAGCCCCATCTCCCACCCAGCCACCCCTACTGAGTCTCTGGGACCCCTCCAGACAAAAGGGCCACCCCCCAAAAGACTTCTGTCCCTGTCCCTGGAGCTGAGCTCCGCCAAGCTCACAGCCTTTGTCTCTGAGGCCAACTATATCAGCCTGGCTGCCGAGCAGACCTCGGTGAGCTGGCACGGCGGTGCCCTGCACGGCTACTGCCCCGAGCTGGCCGCCGGCTTTGATGGACACAGCATCTTCGGCTTCAAGGAGGTGGAGGTGAAGCTGCTGCCAGAGCTGGAGGAGGTTGTGCGGTACCGTGACGCCTTCCCCACCCTCCGCACCCTCCGCAACCGCGGCTGGGTCTTCTCCTTTGCCAGCGTGACCATCGAGTTCCCCTACCAGTATGACTTCTCCCGCACACTGGACGCTGCCATGGGCGTGCAGAAGTGGCTGAAAGGCCTTCACCGGCCTGGACGCCCCACCAGCACAGCTCTGCCCCCAGACCTCCTGCTCAAAGTGACCCACTTCTCTTGGGTCTTTCTGGATGACGTCTTTGAGGTCAAGTTACGAGACAACTACGAGCTGATGAAGGACGAGAGCAAGGAGAGTGCCAAGCGCCTGCAGCTGCTGGATGCCAAGGTGGCTGCCCTGCGCAAGCAGCACGGGGAGCTGCTGCCTGCCCGCAAGATTGAGGAGCTCTATGCTTCGCTGGAGAAGAAGAACATCGAGATCTACATCCAGCGCTCTAGGCGCCTCTATGCCAACACGCCCATGCGGAGGGCTCTGCTCACCTGGACCCTGGCCCACCTGGAGCTGGTGGCCATGGCTGACGAGTCCTTCCATGGCACAGAACGTGTATTGGAGCAGATGAGGGACCTGGATGATGTCAGCCCCTTCCCTCCCGAGGGTCTGGAGATGGTCACCCAGTGGTGCCGCATGATGAAGGGCAGTGTTGGCAGCTTCTTTGGTGAGTTGCTTCGTGTGAGGATGCCCTTGGAAGACAGCACAGTGGCTGTGTGGCCTGGGCTTCCAGCACAGGGACCTGCTGGCACCATGTAATGTGTAACCAAGCAAGGAAATTATTTTTGAGGTTTGAGGGAGTGGGAAGGGAGCAGAGATGTGACAGAACAGTGGCTCCTTCTGCAGCCCAGGGTGGGGGACTGGGCAATGTGCCTTTGCTGCCTCATGCCTCAGCCCCTCCTCTGCCCCCAGTGCGGATCCGGGACTACCCTCGCTACCTCTTTGAGATCCGGAACTGGCAGCTGTCCGGCCGGCTGATCGGAGCAGAGCAGTGTGGCCAGGCCTGCTCCCGGCGCCGCCAGGTCCTGAAGCTGGGGCTGCCCTGGGGGGATGCCACAGTGGAGAGGAACATGCCACCCTTGAAGTTCTACCACGACTTTCACTGTAAGAGCTGGAGGAATGGGGTTCTTTGTGCTGCAGCAGGGTCGTGGGGCATGCAAATGGCTGAGCCGACTTCTGTGTTCCCAGCTGTGATCTCCCAGTACACCATTGTGTGGGGGCCCTGCTGGGACCCGGCCTGGACCCTCATCGGCCAGTGTGTGGATCTCCTCACCAAGCCCTCAGAGGATCCCAGTGCCCCACTGCCCTGGTGGGACAAGAGCCGCCTTCTCTTCCATGGAGACTGGCACATGGACATCGAACAGGCCAACCTGCACCAGCTGGCCACTGAGGTGAGTGCCACTGGGATTAGGAACAGCACGATGTGGGGTCAGCTCACACCTGCCTCTGCTCATGCTTTTCCTTGCAGGACCCCTACAATACCACAGAGAACATGCACTGGGAATGGAGCCAACTCTCTTTTCACTGGAAGCCTGGGCAGTTTATCTTCAAGGGCAACCTGGATATCAACGTCCGAACAGCCTCCAAGTGAGTGTGGGCCCAGGAGCACAGAGCCCCCACCAGTGCCAGGGGGTGACTGGAGACTCTTTCTGCATTCAGGTATGATGACTGCTGCTTCTTGCACCTGCCTGACCTGTGCATGATGCTGGACCTGCAGTGGCTGTGCCACGGCAACCCCCATGACCACCATGGTGTGGTGCTGCGCTGCCCCGAGTTCCTGCCCGAGGTGCCCGTGGGACAGCAGTATGACTCCTACCGTGCCTTCCGCTCCGAGAACCTCAACCTCTCCATCCGCATGGACCTGACACAGCCCAGTAAAGGTGGGTGATAGTGTGCTGGGTATTGCTCTGGGACAAAGGGGACAGGGCAGAGCATGCTGATTTGAGTGGTCCTTACTGGTCCTGGATTGGGTGCTGCCATGTCCCTGCCTCAGGGTGCTGACTGTGGGTATATTCTCAGAGCACTCCCAGCCCCGGATCCTGCTGTACAGCAGCACCCTCCGCTGGATGCAGAATTTTTGGGCCACATGGACCAGTGTGACACGGCCCATCTGCCGCGGGAAGCTCTTCAACAACATGAAACCCAGCAAGAAGAAGCTGGGGCAGCACTACAAGCAGTTGTCCTATACTGCGCTCTTCCCCCGGCTGCAGGCAAGTCCCCGGGGTGGTGCTCTGCTGTTAGCCCCCAGCTCTGCCTGCACTGGGCTCTCAGCCCCTGCTCTGCCCTCCCTCGCAGGTGCATTACTGGGCCTCCTTTGCCCAGCAGCGGGGGATCCAGGTGGAGTGCTGCCAGGGACATATCTTCACTCGTGGCACCCAGCGGCTCATCCCGCAAGGTGGGTGGGAATGCTGCCAGCATGTGGTGGCAGGGCCCTGGTGTGGCCGGGCCCTGGCTGACCCCTCTCCCTGTCCCCCAGCTGGCACGGTGATGCGGCGCCTCATTTCGGAGTGGAGCATCACGCAGATGGTGAGCGACCTGAGCCAGGTCACCGTGCACCTCATGGCCTCCACGTGCGATGAGAACGCTGACCACCAGCTCGACACCTTGGTGAAGAAAACCCACCTGCTGAGCCTGTCCTCCCTCACCTACCAGCGGCACAGCAACCGCACGGCTGAGGAGGTACCACTGCAAACACAGGGCATGGTGGCCTGTGCTGGCCTGGTGGCACCCCCAAGACAAGGGGACTTGGTTTTCTGTGCAGTGGGGGAGGGACTTGTCTGGAGAGGAGACAGATCTTCAGGGCCTCTGATCTCCCAAGCACCTGGCCTTGTTCCACCCGCAGCATCGCGGGCATAGGCCCATGCTGGGGGCTTTGGGGTGGTCCCCCAGACTCTGGTCCCCACGTTCTGCCTGCAGGGCCAGCAGGGCTCCCAGCCTCTGTGTGTGAGGCCAGTGGGCAGGGCTGGGGGTGGCTTTGCTGTGCTGATGCTGTGACCCTCTGTGCCCAGGAGCTGCCCTTGCGTGATGGGGATGATGGTTTCCACACGCACCAGCTGCACTTGGTGGACCTGCGGGCGTCCTGGACCACCACAAACAGGGACATCGCCTTTGGCCTCTATGACGGCTACAAGAAAGCGGCTGTGCTCAAGCGCAACCTGTCCACAGAGGCCCTGAAGGGGCTGAAGATTGACACGCAGCTGCAGGCCAAGAAGCTGAAGCGGGGCCCACTCTCTGCTCACTCCATCCCTGCCAGAGTGACCACTCCCATCACCAGCGGCCGTCCCGAGAGAGCCTCCTCTGGGGGTGAGCACGGCAGGGAGGGCAGCAAGGGGAAACCACAGCCCAAAGCCATGCTTCCCTTCACCCTGCGCTCTCCTAGCCAGCACCCTGCAGCCTTGCACTGACTCTTTCTCCCTCCCCAGGGGCCTACATGCTGCAGAAGCTCATTGAGGAGACGGACAAGTTCGTGGTGTTCACAGAGGAGGAGTCGGGGGCCAGCGAGCAGCTCTGTGGTATTGCTGCCTGCCAGACCGACGACATCTACAACCGCAACTGCCTCATCGAGCTGGTCAACTGCCAGGTACCTGCCTGTCCCCAGGCTCTGGCCGTGACAGGGGCCATGCCCGCCCCAGAGAGGCCAGTGTGACCCCCGGGGTCCCTCCTTCTCCCCACAGATGGTTCTGCGTGGCGCAGAGACAGAGGGCTGTGTGATCGTGTCGGCCGCGAAGGCCCAGCTGCTGCAGTGCCAGCACCACCCAGCCTGGTATGGGGACACACTGAAGCAGAAGACATCCTGGACGTGCTTGCTGGACGGCATGCAGTACTTTGCCACGACGGAGAGCAGCCCCTCCGAGGGGGAGCATGGGCAGCTCTGGCTGGAGGTGAGCTCCTAGAGGACTGTGGTGGGTGAGCTGCATAGGAGACAGGCAGTGCTGTCTGACCTGGCCAAGGCAGGGAGAGTGGGGACAGCCAGCAGTGCCTCCTTGCCTCCCCAGGTGAAAAATATTGAGGAGCATCGTCAGCGGAGCCTGGACTCAGTGCAGGAGCTGATGGAGAGTGGGCAGGCAGTGGGGGGCATGGTCAGCACCACCACAGGTACTCTGTGCAGCACTGGCTGCTGTGCCTGCCCCAGTCCTGCTTGTGTGTGACCCCAGGGCTGGTAGAGCTGAGAGCATCTGACCTGTCTGTGCATGGCTCCAGGAGCTGGCTGATGCTCTGAGCCCTGCGCCGTGAAGTCCCCAGCATGCCAGGACATGGAGCTCTGACCATGGTACCTCTGCCTATCCCCAGACTGGAACCAGCCTTCAGAAGCCCAGCAGACCCAGCAGGTACAGAGGATCATCTCCCGCTGCAGCTGCCGCATGTACTACATCAGCTACAGCCACGATATCGACCCCGAGCTGGCCACGCAGATAAAGCCCCCCGAGACTCCCGCCAACCAGGAGAAGGAAGATCTGCTGAAGAAGCAGGAGGGTGGGTACATCCAGGCCGTGTGCCTTGGGTAGGACTCTGGACTGTCCCACAGGTGCTGGCTAACTCCAGGGGATGGTCTGTTTTGGCCCTGCTGAGGTCAGAGGGTGCCTTACAGGAGGGGTCCCCAGCCCCTGCAGTGCACCAGATGATGCTGAACATGCTATGCTTGCATCCATCTCTGGCTGGTCGTCATTTGCATCCTGTTTCTGGCCATGCTGAGGGCCCTCTTGCCCCTTGTGTCTCTGCAGGAGCTGTGGATACCTTCACACTGATCCACCATGACCTGGAGATCTCCACCAACCCTGCGCAGTACGCCATGATCCTTGACATAGTCAACAACCTGCTGCTGCACGTGGAGCCCAAACGCAAGGTACCCATGTGTGTGCTCCAAATATGCATGCAGGTAACCAGAGAGCCAAGCCATGGGCTTTCGGGTGCTAAAGGAAGTTTCTTTCAGAAATACCATACAACTGTGAAACTCACAGCTGTGTGGAAAGAAACAACACACTCCGAGCTCGGCTCCTTGGTCAAACATATTGAAGGCCCAGGGCATGCCATACTGCATGGGCTATTGTTTTGCAGTTCCTTCCCTTTCTCTTCCTTCTCTTACCCCATCTGTAAGAAAGAATGCTTTTATGTAGCTTGCAAACACCTTTTTTGATAAGAGTTTGCCTGTTTTGTCTGTCCAGGCTAAAAACAGAACAATGGAAAGACAGAATGTTGCTATTCTTATGCATTCTTCCAAACTTAGGTTTTATCAGCCACAAAGTGTCTTGAGCAAAGAGAAATTCTCAAACCAGTTCTTCTCCTTGCCCATTTGTTGCGTGGGGTCCCTTCAACCTCCTGCACCACAGGACTTCAGGTCACTGTGCCCCTTCCTGCACCCAGGCATTCCTAACCTTCCCTGCCCCCGTGTCCAGGAGCACAGTGAGAAGAAGCAGCGGGTGCGCTTCCAGCTGGAAATCTCCAGCAACCCCGAGGAGCAGCGCAGCAGTATCCTGCACCTGCAGGAGGCCGTGCGGCAGCACGTGGCCCAGATCCGGCAGCTGGAGAAGCAGATGTACTCCAACATGAAGGTGAGCCCACACACAGGCAGTGTCTGGCTCCCCGGGATCCCTACTTCAGGGCAGGGGGTGCTGAGGGTTGTCTGTCCTTCAGTCCTTGAAGGATGACAGCAAAAACGAGATCCTGCTCGACCTGAACCACAGGCTGCAGCAGCAGCTAAGCCAGGACAAGGCTGACCTGCAGCTGGAGAGTGAGGAGCTGAACATACTCATCAGGTAGGACAGGGGAAGTGGCTTTGAAACTGAAAGCAGGTTTGGATTGGGGATTAGGAAGAAATTTTCCCCTGTGAGGGTGGTGAGACCCTGGTACAGGTTGCCCAGAGCAGCTGTGGCTGCCCCATCCCTGCAGGCGTCCTAGAGCAGGTTGGACAGGGCTTGGAACAACCTGGACTAGCAGAAGGTGTCCCTTCCCGTGGCAAGGGATTGGAAATAGATGAGCTCTAAGGTGCCTTCCAACCCAAACCGTTCTATGATTCTGTGATCTCTGGCCTCCTCAGCATTGTGTCCCACTTACTCAGGGCTCCCACATCCCAGTGCTCCCCTCTCTGCTGCAGGTGCTTCAAGGACTTCCAGCTGCAGCGAGCCAACAAGATGGAGCTGCGGAAGCAGCCAGAGGACGTGAGCGTGGCCCGGCGCACTGAGTTCTACTTTGCCCAGGCCCGCTGGCGCCTGACGGAGGAGGACGGGCAGCTGGGCATAGCCGAGCTGGAGCTCCAGCGCTTCCTCTACAGCAAGGTGTGGAGTTGGCCAGTGACACCCACAGCCCCTGAGCTGGGGATGGGACACGGGGGGCTGACAGGTTTGTCTGTGCAGGTCAACAAGTCTGATGACACGGCCGAGCATCTGCTGGAGCTGGGCTGGGTGACGATGAACAACCTCCTGCCCAATGCTGTGTACAAGGCAAGTAGCAGCCTGGGGGAGCAGCCCTGTGTCCTGGGGACTCGGTGGCCTGGCCAGTGACTTGTCCTCACCCCAACCACCCATCCTCTTCCCTGCAGGTGGTGCTGCGTCCCCAGAGCTCCTGCCAGTCTGGCCGGCAGCTGGCTCTGAGGATTTTTAGCAAGGTTCGGCCGCCCGTGGGAGGCATCTCCATCAAGGAGCATTTCGAGGTGCCAGGACTGGGCTGGGAGGTGCCAACATCTCTGTGGGGCACAGGCAGCATGTGCCTCGCTCTGACACATCTCTGTCCCCACAGGTGAATGTGGTACCCCTCACCATCCAGCTCACCCACCAGTTCTTTCACAGGATGATGGGTTTCTTCTTCCCTGGCCGTAATGTGGAAGAGGAGGAGGTGGGGGATGAGGAAGATAAGTCCAAGCTGGTGACAACAGGTGAGAGGCTGATGATCACCCTCCTCCCTGGATGTCCTTGAGCAGCTCTGTATGTCCAGGTTTTGTTTGTGGGCAGCTGCTGGCAAGCCATGCATTGAGGAAGAGGGATTTGTGGTCTTCCCTGTGGACAGGGAGCCGGTGGGAGGGTCTGGGTCAGGGCTAACCCCCAGCTGGGACCAGCAACCACCTGGCACCCTGTTTGCCCCAGGGATCCCTGTGGTGAAGCCACGGCAGCTGATCGTGGCCGATGACTCACTGGGCCCAGGGAAGGGAGTTGCTCAGGGACTGAATCGGACATCAGGGGTCAGAAGATCATTCCGAAAAGCACCCGAGGTACCTGCTGCTGCCTTGAGGGGGGTTTTGGGAGAGCCCTGCTGTGGCATCAGTGTTTTTCCTTGGCTGCTCAACTAGGCAGCCAAGTCCTCCCCCACTTGCTTGTCTGTTTTCTCCTGCTCCCTCCCACCATGAGGATTTGCATCCTTTACAACCAGGCGCCTGCACGCTTGATGTGATCCCTGCAGTATCTCATTTCTCTTAACACCATGCCAAAGCAGCTCTCACCTCTCCCTGGTGAAGCAATGCCATGGCCTACTGCCCAGTCTGGTCCTTCCTTGCTGGTTCCTGGCTGTGTCGCTCTCCTTTCCTTCTGCTCATGGCTCCTGCTCTGTCCCCAGCATCCCGTGGATGACATCGACAAGATGAAGGAGCGTGCAGCCATGAACAACTCCTTCATCTACATCAAGATCCCGCAGGTGCCGCTCTGTGTCAGCTACAAGGTGCGGGGCTGGTGGGATGGGGCATGCTGGGGGTGGCCTGGGGCATCGTCCCACGCTGCCTGACACCCTCGTCACCCAGGGTGAGAAGAACAGCATGGACTGGGGTGACCTGAACCTGGTGCTGCCGTGCCTGGAGTACCACAACAACACATGGACGTGGCTGGACTTTGCCATGGCGGTGAAGAGGGACAGCCGCAAAGCCTTGGTCGCACAGGTATGTGGGACCCCATCCCACTTTGTGCCCTGGAGGCTGCCAGAGCTGCTCTGCCCGGGTGGGAGATGGTGATCCCAGGGCGGCTGGCACGTTCTTCAGGGTGGGAAGCAGCCACAGTGGCTCAGCAGCTCAGGCTCTCACCCCTGCCGAGGGGCCCGGGGGTGGCCATGGGGTGCTGAGCCCCCTAAATCCCGGGGCAGGTGATCAAAGAGAAGCTCCGGCTGAAGCCAGCAGCGGGCGCCGAGGCCCGGGGCAAGCTGGAGAGCAAATCAGATGGGACCATCCAGCAGCAGGAGGAGGACGAGAAGGCGCGTCTGCTCATCGGGCTGAGCGTGGGTGAGAAGAACCCCAGCAAGAAGTCGATCTTTGGCAGGCGCAAATGACGGCAGCACCCGGCAGGCCGGGAAGGGACTGGGTGCCCCGCACCCCTCCCTTGGGGGGCACCCCAAGGCCCAGGAGGGGCTGCACTGCTCGCAGGGCGATGCCCCAGGCAGGGATTAGCCATGAGGAGCAGGCCCTTGGCAGCCCAGTTGCGGCGGGGCAGGGGTGCAGCAGCACTGGGATCGGGGCACGGGGTGCTCCGGGGCCGCTTCGTGAGGTGCAGAACCTTGTGCCAAGAGCTCCTGCAGGCATCCCCCCTCCCTGCTGTGCGGGTGCTGGGCCCAGCCCCTGGGCCTGGTGAAGCAGCAGGATCGCTCCAGGCTGGGAGAAAGGGGAATGGGAGAGAGTTTAAATAAAGAGTTTTTAATTTGGAACAGTCTCGGGCTTGTGGCTGGTTTCTCACCTCCCCACAGTGTCAGGCTTAGCGCTGTCCCCTCTCAGCCTGGCAGCACCACATCCATCGGGGGCTTCAGGCTCGCCCTCCCCAGGAGCTGCTCGGGGCACCCACGGGGAGCTCAGGGCTCAGCCTGGACACTTCAGCCTCTCTGGGCTCATCTGGGAGCCCATCGGCCCCTGGGGCCCTCTGGGGCTCGGTGGGGCTGTGGCAAGTGGGGGGCAAAGGGAGAAGGAAAGGTTAAGGAGGGAGCGCCAGGGGGTGCCTGGAGGGAGGGCAGGATCGGTCACGGGCGCCGTGGGCAGCCCTCGGGTGTGATCGGGGGCATCCCGGGTGAGGGGCGGG
>VWZG01004227.1:639811-655619 GCA_013396735.1 Grallaria varia | reverse complement strand
GCGGGGGGTGGCCCTGCCCCGCCGTAGCTTTGCAGTCCCGGTCGCCGCCCGTGGGGCGCCGTGTTGTGTTCGCCGTGTGCACCCGTGTACCAAATAGCCTAACAGCGAATAAACGGTAGAGACAGCGCAGCGCAGCCTCCTCCCTGCCGTGGCACCGGGGCCGGCCTCGGCCCCGCACACACACCGGGGGGCGTGCGGGCTTGGCGGGGGCGGGTTGGGCTGTCCCCGTGGGGCGGGCGGGGGNNNCTGGAGCAGCCGCCGTGTCCCCCTGCCCTCGGGGTGTGGGGTGTGTGTGTCTGGGTGTGTGTGTCCCGGTTCCGGTCCCCGCCGTTCACCCGCCCCGCCTCGCCACTCACGCGGCCGCCCCGCGTGTCCCTCCGCGGCGCTCGTAGAAGCCGAAGCCCGCCTGTTCCTGCTTTGATTGGTCTCTCTGAACGCCCGTCAGTGCCGCCGCGCGGCGCTCTCCATGTCCATTGGCTGTCGCGGGCGCCGCGAGCTCTGAGTGGCTGTGCTGGGCGCGGGGCCCACCCCCCCTACCGCAGCAGGAAGTGAAAATGGCGGCGGCGGGTGCGGCGGCGGCGCTGGCGGCGGACGAAGCAGGTACCGCCGGGGCCGGGGCTGGACACTGGGAGCTCGCCCGATGCCTCTTGGCCCCGGGGCTCGGGGAGCCGGGCTGGTGCTGAGCGCTGTCCCCGCAGAGCGGGCGCGGGGCCGGCGCGCCGCCCTGTCCTTCGCGACCATCGCCGTGGTGCTGGGGCTGCCGCTGTGGTGGAGAACGACCGAGACCTACCGCGCTGCGCTGCCCNGGGGCCCGGGGGCCCGGGGGCCGCGCTGAGCCTGTCCCTGCCCCCGGCAGGTCCGGCTCCTGGTGCCCATCGCCGTGGCCTTCAGCCCGGGCTCCGTGCCCGCCGATCTGCCGAGGCCGCTGCCCTTCAGGGACGCGCAGGAGATGGAGATTACCGTGAACCGTGAGGGACCCCCCGGCTATCCCTGCCCCGTGTGCCCCTCCTGGGTACCCTCGTCCTTCCCCGGGGGTCCCAGCCTGCCGGTGGCTGCTCTCCCAGGCAGCCCGGAGCTCGCCAGCATCGTTCTGCCTTGGGCTGGCAGTGCAGGGAGCAGAGGGGCCGGCAGGATTCCCCTGCAGGGAAGGGAGCAGCCCCTCTTGCCGGGGTTGTGGGTGATGGAACCCTCGGAGGGTGGGATGTGCCTGGGTGAGGGGCCTGGGGACCAGGATTAGTGGGTTAGCTCAGCTGCTCTCCCCTGCAGTGAGAACCAGCGTTACATCCCACTATGAGCTGGTGTATCGGGGCACCACGGCTGCGGAGGGAGCAGCTCTGGCTGCAGCCACTGCTCAAGGTACTGGAGGGAGGCATTGCTGGGGAGCTTCTCTGGCTGAGCAGAGCACAGGTTTTGCTGTGTCTCAGAGTGGGATGGGGATTGGAGGGAAATTCCCACCCCGCTAATGATTCTCTGCTCCCCAGAGGCTGACGCTGCCCTGCGCCCGCTGCAGGACTCCGTGATGGGCTCTCTGACCATGTACGTGGTCCCCGAAACCTCCCCTCTCCTGCCCCAGGTAGGGAGCAGCACCCTGGGGTGCTTCACCCCTCGGGGTGCCGGAGGGGAGGAACCTGTCACAGGTGGCACTGAGGTGCCCCCCAGCCCCTTCCTCACCCCGGCCCCTTCCCCAGGGTGTCAGTGTCTACGTGGGGAGGCACCGCAGTGCCCTGGTGAGGGCGGGGGGCAGCCTGGCAGCCCTGCACGCCCGCCTGCGGCAGGTGACACAGCTGATGTCCTTCACGGCCGCCTCGGTGGCCACGGCCCTCTCAGACCGCGTGCCCGACGGCCGGCTCAGCCTCGACGTGCGGCGCTACCTGAAATCCAGCCTGGGTATGGACGTGCCTCCGAGCCCCCGGCCCTGCCCTGGGGAAAGCCCCCTGTCCCTGGGGGAGATCCCCCCCTGCTCTGCTTGGAGCCCCCCTGGATGTTCTCTGGGCTAACAGACCCCGGGGTCTTCCCTTTGCCCGTGGCAGTTGCTCTGGGCCTGTGATTGCTGTGTTGGGGCGTTGGTGTGTGAGCCCCACATCGGGGTGGGCCAGGGAGGAGGGGCTCAGGTCCTGATGCTCTGGAGAGCTCTCATGGCCTTGGCATTGAAAGGTGGTGGCAGTGCTGGTGCCTCACAGGCTGTGGGGTCCTTGGCAGGGTATGAGATCACCTTCAGCCTGCTGAACCCTGACCCCAAGTCCCACGTTGTGGACTGGGATATTGAGGGTGCTGTGAACAGCTATGTGAAGCCTGTCCTGGACAAACTGAGCTTCGTGGCAAACTTCTCTGTGGACTCACAGGTGAGGGCTGGGAGAGGTGATGGGGAGAGCCCAGCCCTGGCCTCCCTGGGTGCCCCAGGACATACTTCTCTGCCAGCAACATGTCCCTTGTGTGCCTGCAGATCCTGTACTATGCTGTCCTAGGAGTGACACCACGCTATGACAAGGAATCTTCCAGCTTCCTCCTGAGCACTCACAGCCTCCCACATGTCATCAACCCCGTGGAGGCCCGGCTGGGTGAGCACCATGCTTGTGGCTCACTGAGGTCTATCTCGTGGGATCTGACTCACCTAGTTCTGCTGAGGGAGAGGGTTCAGCTGTGGCTGTGGCCTGTGCCCTTTCTCCCTGCCAGCACTGGATGGGAGCAAGGGTGACTGAGACCTGCCAGAGTGCCAGTCCTGCTCAGGGCTTGCTCAGAAGGAGGAGCTGTGATGTGGGCTGCTCTTGCTGTCCCTGCCAGCCAGAAAACTTCTTTGACTCTGCCCCACTGCAGGCTCCAGTGCTGCCTCACTCTACCCTGTGCTGAACTTCCTGCTGTACGTGCCAGAGCGCTCCCACTCCCCACTCTACATCCAGGACAAGGATGGAGTCCCAGTGAGCACCAATGCCTTCCATAGCCCCCGCTGGGGTGGCATAATGGTACGGGACTATAGGGATGCTGGCAGTGCCCAGACAAGGTGCTGGCTCCCCATTCCCAGCTGGTGACCCTGCCATCCCCGAGGCTCCAGCTGTGCCTCACTGACATGCTCTCCTGCAGGTTTACAATGTTGAAGCCCCTGCTTCTCCCCAGGCCTCCCTTCCACTGCACGTGGATGTGGACATGGCACGAGTGATGGAGGTTTTCCTGGCCCAGCTCCGGTGAGGATGCTCTCTTCCCTCTCCAGGTCTCTGTGTGCGCTCCTGGCATGTGTGGAAATCTGTGGGGTCAGAGCAGGCTGTACCCAACCAGCTTGTTGTCTCCTCTCCGTGAGCTCTGGGAGGCTGAGGGTGGCTTTTTGTGGCCTTTGAGGTGTTGGCTACTGGCCACCACTGCTCCGTGGACTGGGATGCTGGCACATCTCCCATCTCCTGAGGCCAGAGAGTTGGCTTGTCCTTCGCCATGTCCAGGAGGCAATTAAGCAGGATTAGAACTGAACACAGCAGGGAGAAAGAGCAGGGAGCTGGTGGAAAGGCAGGCTTGTGATGTGGGCTGGGCCCTTCCTTTCTATTCCCAGGTTACTCTTTGGGCTGTCTCGGGAAGAGGTGCCTGCCGAATTCCTGCTGGAAAGTCCAGGGAATGAGGGGCTGGCCGACTGGGAGCTGGACCACCTGCTGTGGGCCCACACCATGGAGAACATTGCCACAGTGTCCACCACGCTGACCTCACTGGCCCAGCTCCTGGACAAGATTGGGAACATTGTCATCAAGGATGATGTTGCCTCTGAGGTAGGGCTGGGGCACCCTGAGGTGGGCATCGAGGGGGCTGGGTGTCTGTGTGGTCCTCCCTGGCCAGGGCCTTACCCTTGGTGTTGTTCCTACACAGGTGTACCGGGCAGTGGCCTCAGTGCAGAGTGCTGTGGCCAAGCTGGGCATGGGCCACCTGCACTCTGCTTTCCAGGCCAGCAAGGAGGCTGTCACCTCCTCAGAGCGGGCCTTCTTTGACCCATCTCTCCTCCATCTCCTCTACTTCCCTGATGACCAGAAATTTGCCATCTACATCCCACTCTTCTTGCCCATGGCTGTCCCCATTCTGCTGTCACTGGCCAAGATTGTCCGGGAGACGAGGCAGCATAAGAAGGAGCCCACCAAGATGGACTGAGGCCACGGCAATGGTGCCCTGCCTTTGGGGCTGTCCCCACCTCGTGGGGTGCATTGTCACAGACTCGGGGCCCAGGAAAGTGCCTCAGAACAGTGTCAAGACCAGACCTGACAGCTTGGCTTGGGCCTGCTGGGATCAGGATACAGGAGTGGGAAGAGAGGCTGTTTTTGGGAGGTGGGAGGTGGTCTCAATCTGGGTGCCCTTCCCCGAAAAGGCACAGAGGGGATGGAGGGGGCTCCCTGTGTGCACCCCCAGCCCTGTGCTGTGTTCAGAATAAGCTGCTGTGTTAATAAATAACCCCTCATTGTGCAGGGGGCTAGTCTGGGGCTGCGTGAACCTCCATTAACCGTCTGGGTGGGGGGGTACCCGCTGCCCTTCCTTCCCCTGGGCCCGCTTTCCTGCCCCCAGGAATTGCTTTGTGGGGTCTGGTTCTGTTCTTATGGATATTTAGCCAAAAATAGTTGTGGGGGAGCAGTTACGGGCTTTGCCTCTTGAGGGGCAGGCAGTGGGGTCTGCCCTGCTGGTGGGTGCAGAGCCCGGGGGCAGCCCCACCGTGGCGGGGTCCTTTGTGTCGGTCTGGGAGCCCGGGGGTGGCCTTGGGTGGGCGCAGGCGGGCGGTCCGTGCGCTCCACGTGCGTTCCCGGGGGGCTGTCCCGCGTGGGGACCCCGCCGCCCGGGTGCGCCCCCAGCCCCGGGGTCAGCGCGGGGGCCCCNGTGAAGAGGAGCGGCGGGGCCGGGGCGGCGGCGGCCAGGACCGAGGAGGAGCTGGGCCGAAAGGCGCTCATCGGGCCCGACGACGTGCTGGGGCTGCAGCGGGTCACCAGCGGTGCGTACCGGGGAGGGGGCACCGAGCCGGGCAGGGGGCACGGAGCCGGGGGGCGCCACGGACGGGACCGTGTCCCCCTGGGGCTGACGGGGGGGATAACCCGGGGGAAGAGGGAAGGGAGAGCCGGTCCGCACTGCCCGGGGCGCCAGCAGTGGGGATGCAGCACCGCGCCGGGGGACAGGGTCCGGGACGGGATGTGGCACCCCGGCGGTCTGGGTACCACCGGGGGACCAGGGACGGGCCACCCTCCCGGGGGTCTGGGTACCACCGGGAGACCAGGGACGGGCCACCCTCCCGGGGGTCTGGGTACCACCGGGGGACCATGGTGGGATGCTGTCACCCTTTTCCCGGGTCGGTGCCCTGAGCGATGCCCCTCCATGCTGTGCCCACGGCAGTGGGGCAGGCTGGCTGTCGGGCCACAGCACGGGGAGCGCCCCTGCAGCCCCATCCTGCAGCCCCCTCCCAGGCGCCCCAGTACAGTAGCCCAGGCGCCCCAGTACAGTAGCCCAGGCGCCCCAGTACAGTAGCCCTGGTGCTGGTGGGGGGCGCTGGGTGGGACTGTGCCCATGGAGGGTCTGTTGTGCTGGGCAGAACAGCTCAGCTGGGACCTGCTGCTGCCACCCACCTGCCAGGGTAGCAGCACACAGGGCTGGGGCAAGGCCAGGACCAGGGCAATGGCAGGGTTAGATTAGTTATTGGGGAGAAATTCTTTGCTGTGAGAGTGGGCAGGCCCTGGCACAGGGTGCCCAGAGGAGCTGTGGCTGCCCCATCCCTGGACGTGGCCAAGGGCAGGTTGGACAGGGCTTGGAGCAACCTGGGCTGGTGGAAGGTGTCCCTGCCCAGGGCAGGGCGTGGAAATAGATGAGCTTTAACGTCCATTTGAACCCGAACCATTCCACAGTAACACATGTGCCTCAGGTCAGCCTGGCCTCAGTGATGCCCAGGAATGATCTGCCCTGGTGCCACAAAAAGGCTTTTTTGCATGTCCTGGGACCTTTGGATTGTCTCTCAGCACTGGCGGGTTGGGCAGGAGGAGAAGACTCTGTCATGGAGGAGGGGGCTGTCCTCGGCTCTGGCCGTGCTCCCCTGTGCCTTGCTCTGCAAAGTGGTGTCACAGCAGGTCCTGTGTCACAGGCAGGACTGTGTGCTCTGACAAGCCCTGGAGAGGAAGAATGTGGCTGTGGGTGCCAGTGTGTGCAGGCAGCCCTGTGGGGCTGTGTGTGTGTGAGCAGGACAGCCCTGTGGGGAGGAAGAATGTGGCTGTGGGTGCCAGTGCGTGCAGGCAGTGCTGTGGGTGTGAGCAGGACAGCCCCGTGGGGCTGTGTGTGTGTGAGCAGGACAGCCCCGTGGGGGTGTGTGTGTGTGAGCAGGGTGTGAGCAGGACAGCCCTGTGGGGCTGTGGGTGGGAGCAGGACAGCCCCTTGGGGACTTGTTGTCAGCCTTCAGGAGGGGGTTACAGAGGCTCCTTTGGGAGAGGGGCTACTGGTGCTGGAGGTGCTTGGGTCCCCTTCTCTGAGCTGAGCTGCTGGGCTGTGCTGCAGCAGCATGATTCAGTGCCCAGGCCCAGAAATCCCCTGCCTGGAGCAGGGAGTGCCATGCAGCAGGCACTGAAGCATCCTGCCAGTATCCCTGGAGGAGCTGCTGTTGGATGGTGAATCCAAGCGGCGGCTGTGTTAAGCACTTCATGGCAGTCTGTGTGTCCCTGCTGTCACCAGTGCTGTCTGGGGAGGACAGGGCCACCCTGCACCCTTGCTCCTGGGGCGTGCAGACCTCTCGTGGCATCAGTGTGGATGATACTCTTGGTAAGCACCTCCATTCCCAGGGCCCAAGGAGGGCTGAGCTGGTCACCCTGACCTCTGAGCCAGGCTGGGTGCAGAGGTGGTTGTTGTCTGCTTCTTCCAGCCCTGGAGCAACACATTCTGGAGCACAGGGAAGATGGGAAATGCATGAAAATGTTTTGTTCCCCTCCTGCAATGAGACTTGCTGGTACCAGTGCAGGGGTGCAGGTGAGTCCAGCCAAACAACAGGCAAGCACTGTGAGGATGTGCTGTGGTTCCCAGGGAAAGTGCTTTCTGTACTGCTGGGTGCATGGGAGCCAGCAAACTCTGCACCTGAAGTCCTCAGTGTGGGTTTGGGTATACAGGTAACACATGCATATTGAGCATGTTGTATCTTATTACTTTGCAGCTCCCCTTCTCAAGCTCCGTTTTCCACCTGGTCGGTTTAACAGAGAGCAAAGCTGCCAGAACATTCCTCAAATCTTTAACACCTAATGATTTTTTGGGGCATTCTGTAGCTTTTTCTCATTTCCACACTCTTAAAAACAGATGGCAAAAAATACCAATATGAAACTGTTCCACTCTTCTGCCCTGAGCAGCAGGGAGGAGGAAGGACCAGGCTGGGGAGAGTTCATGGCTGCCCCAGGCCCAACCTCTCCCTTGGAGATGCTGAGTCAGGGCAGACACCACACCCTGTTGCAAGAGTTCTGGCTTTGATGCCCAAAATTGTGGTGCTTCAGACAGTTTGAAGATGGAGGAGTTGGTGGTGGGGCAGAAACATCCCGGTGCCCTGGATGTCCTCTGTTGTTCCGGACAGAGGATAATCCATCTTTATCCAGACCCGTGGGCCAGTGGCGCGGCAGCTTGTGCTGTTGAGGGACGGTGGCTATGCTGTGTCCTGAGGTCACCTGGCCATGCTTTAATGTTGCTTCAGCAAACACAGCCCAGGAGGGCTTGGTACCACAGGGACGGCTGTTTTAAGGATGCTTTACCACGAGGAGCCTGTGTGTTTCTGAAAGGCCTTCCAGCTTGTGTGGGGAGAGGTGCAGTGCTGGCTACAGCCCAGAATGGCTGGGGTTGGAAGGGACCTTAAAGACCATCTCGTTCCAACCCACTGCTCTAGGGACACCTTCCACCAGCCCAGGTGGCTCCAAGCCCCATCCAACCTGGCCTTGAACACTCCCAGGGATGGGGCAGCCACAGCCTCTCTGGGCAACCTGTGCCAGGGCCTGCCCACCCTCACAGGGAGGAATTTCTTCCTAATAATTTTCCCATCAGGAAGCACAGCCAGTTCTGCCTTTCCCAATAGGTACAGCTGACAAATGGCCAAACGTGAGCTGGCTGGGAGGGTGGTGGTGCAGGACATGGCTCTGTGGCAGGACACCCTGTGTGTGGGCAGCCAGAGGAACCAGCTGGGCTCTGCTCCTAATGTGCCTCTAATAAGCTTACAGGGGAGTTGTGCCAACTGCCCTGCGGGTGCCGTGTCCCTTCAGTGGTCCCTTCTCCAGCATCTCCAGCCCCGTGGCATTTCCAGGCATGGGGGCTCCGGCCTGGCAGGTCTGGGGTGCTGCCCTGGGATAGCTGGGCTTTTGGCTGGGCTGGCCCTGGCTCTGCTCCAGCTGGCTCAGGTGTAAGGCCAGCAAACCATTTCCTTTGCAATTAGCAGCATTTGTTACTTGCTCACACGACTGTGGTTAGAAAAAGCGGAAAAACCTTGTGATGTGATGAATTTAAGATTAGCAAAGGAGTGGGGCAGAGCTCAGTTCAAATTGCAATTAATTACTGAAGCAGTCAGAGGATCAGAGGAGTCAGATACATTATGAAAGACAAGCTCTGTCCTCTGGGACTGCCCTGCTTATCACCTGCACACTTTGTCTGTAATGCAAGATTAAACCATACATTTTAAGTTTTATTCTAAAACTGATTTTATTTTAGCAAACCAAGGGGGTAAATAATGGGTTACATACTTGGAAACAACTTCAAAACACACCTTATTTTTAAATAAGGAATACCTATGTGTTAATTTCTGAAGGTAATGTCTCCCTCGAGCTGTCATTGGGGATTTCTTTGAGGCTTCTCCAGGCAGGGTTGGGTAAAGGCCAGCTTGGCTGCCTCGGTGGGTTGGGCAGGTAGACCCTTCCTGGGTGACTGTCCTACCAGTTTCCCTGTAGTCAGATAAAGAAACACGAAATAAACCATTTCTCTGCCCTCCGGCTCTGCAGTTCAAGTCCTGTAAAGCTAAACCAGCCAGAATTGAATCCATTTCTAAAGCCTTGGGGTTTGGATGAGCAAGGACCAGGAGGGTACAGAGGGAGGGAGGCATTAACAGGGATGGGAGGCAGATGTGCATGAATCAATCTTCAGAGCCACTCCTGGACCGTGACTTCCCTCCCCAGTTAATTGGGAGAGTGTATTTTATTAGGAGCTCTGACGAGCTGCGGGTGTTTGTGAGGAGGTTAATGAATCACTGTTCTGACTTGTCCGGGGTTGTGATGTGTGGATGTGTTTTGATGTGCTGATTTCTTGTCTCAGAGTGATGTCCCAGAGCTGTGCCAAGCTGCTTTGTCCATGGCTCTTCCCTCAGTGCCCCTGCACAGGCTGGGAACCTTCGCGGGGCTCTGACGCTGCGGGGCTCGGGCTGCTGTGCAGGTGAAGGGTGTTTTGGGAAGTCTCCAGTACAATATGGGCTCTAAGGCTCCTGGGGCAGCTCCCGGGGCCTCTGTGGCCCCAGGTTTCTCCTTCTGCCAGGCCAGTGGGTTTGGGCCATTCCTGGTGGAAATGGCAAAGGGGAGAGGAACGCTGTGGCACCCAGCAGGGCAGCCCGGGCAGAGCCTGATGGCTCTGGCTCAGCCCTGTGTAGGAGCAAAACCAGCTGATTTTCTTACTGTTGTGCATGTGGTCTCAGACTTTGAGTGCAATCAGTGTGAAAAGGGGGCAGGAAAAAGTGTTTGGGTGTCTTGGAGATGGGGGAGGAACAGCTCCATCCTTCCTTAACAAGGCCTGCAGGGCTGTAATCAAATTAATTGTGAGGGGGTGAAGTCTGGAAAGCTCTAGCTAAAAAAAAAAGAGAGGGAAAAGAAAAAAGGAGATGAGCAGGCTGCCACAGAAGGCAGAGCCTGGTGGGCTGTGCAGCAGGACTCAGCTCCTGAAGGGCTCTGGGGACCCTGGGGAGTGCCCCAGCTTGGAGCCTGCTGGGCTGCACCCCTCTGCTTCACTCACAGCGTTGGGCAGTAAATGTGCTGCTGGAGAAAAACTCCTGTGGGATCCCTCTAGTGCGGGATTTTTCCTCTGGGCATCGCAGCAGCCTAATTCCAGAGCTGGGTGGGAGGGCAGCTGCCTCCCTCCCCATGGAACCCCCAGTCTCTGGGTACCCAAACCCCATGGCTTTAGAAAGGGAGTGCATGCTGGACCCTGGCTGGCTTCGTTTTCCAGGACTTGAACTGCTAAGGCAAAGGGCAGGGAAATTGTTTGTTTTTTCTTGGACTGACCTCCTGTTGTCTGGGCAGGTGTATGGACACCACCTGGTACCTGCCCTGCCTTCCCCTCGAGGTCTGCACCGTGTCCTGTGTCGCTGCTCAGCATCTTCAGGGGGTTTGGGCTATTTTTGCTTCCTTCCTCCTGACACTCTTCAATCTGATAATCTCCTAATCTCCAGCTCCTCTGCACTTGCCTTTGCTTTGTACCTGACTTACGTCTTGGGAGTTGCCTTCAAAATAGCTCCTGACCTTGTTGGTTAATGCCTGTTAAGAAATAGACCTGCATAACTACAGGAACCTTCTCATTCATTCCCTGAATTCTTGTTCTTGCCTGCATTGGGGAGAGAAATTCCTGTTACCTGTCGCTGCCCTTGCATCACTCTCTTTACAGAATCCTCCTCATTTACACCCATTTTCAGGACCAGATTTTGAGTTCTTTCTTACCCCAGATGCACTCTGCTTTCCTTTGTGGGCTCTTAAGGCCTTAAAATAGGAGCTGCCCAAGGTGAGCTTGGAGTCTGATGAACACCCCAGAAATACCCACACGTGCTGTCTCCTGGCTGCAGAGGGACAAGGGGTCCTGAAAGGAGCACAACAAGGAGTGTGGGTCCTATTGCCCATAAATGCCTCTTGACAAAACGTGCCTGGTGGGGTGGTTGCAAAGGAAGTCTGAAAATATGGCATTGACTTCCAGCTTTCTCTGATGAGGATGAAACTCCTGATCTTATCCATTGATAACTGGAATAACAGAAAGAGGGCCAGAGGAGAAAGTGCCCTTGGGAGCTTTCTTCCTGTGTTATCCAGCAGTGTGTTATTCCTCACCCTCTGTGCTGCTCTGTGACACCAGCTGTTAGAATGCCTGCCTAGAAACATGCACCAGGGGTCAGGACCTGCCGTGTCCACAGGAGCTGTTTAGGCTCTTTTGCTGCTTTATTTTGCAGCCTTGGCTGGGCTTGGGAAGGAGGGTTTCCTGCCTGAGAACTGGCTCTTCTCTGGATTAGGCAGTGGAGCCACCACCTCAGAACTGTAACACGGAGGGAGCACCCCCTGAACTATCTGGGGTGGTTTGGGAATCACTTTTTCCTACACAGGGAATAGGAGAATCCATGAAGGAATTCACTGAGCCAGGCTCAGGAAGTCAATCACCTCTGCTGTTTCCTCAGACCACCACGGTGTTAGTTGTGATCCAAACTCTTCAAGACCATGTTAGATATTAAGATAAAAATGTCTCTTAATAGTGGGGAGTTGCAGATCTTTGGGCAGGATCCAGAGATTGTGGGAAAGAAGCTGGGTTGGCACCATCAGGAGTAGTGATGTGTGGGTGAGAAGTAGCTGATAATGCCAGGCTTGGGCAGGTTGCAAGGGTTTCCTCTTTGCTTTGAGATCAAGTTCAACTCAGTTGGTGAATGATTTCCAGAAAGAGTTTGGGGATGGAGCTCTGGGATTTGGCAGTTCCCTGGGCTTTGGGAAGGAATAGGAAATGCTCCTCTTTTGGGACCTGCTTTTGCAGTGGGTTCTTTGGGACAAAGGCCAGTCTGATGGGTTTCCTACAGCAGTGCTTTATCCCTTGTCCAAAGTGTGCTCTGTCATCCCTAAATCAGGTGAGTACTGAAGGCTTGGTTAGGGACATACCACAATTACTTGGTTATTAACAGGGAAGCAGCAGAATCTGCTTCAGGGGAAATGAAATCAAAAAGAATATATTCTGACCCGGGAAACCAATGCCCTCCACAAGGGTTTGAGCTGCCTCATGCCTGACTGAAATAGCCATGGATGCTGCCTGCTTTCCCCGAGTTATGGCGATGATGAATTAGGATAAGGAAAGCAAATGCTACATTTGAGTCACAAAAGTGTGGGCAATTGGGCCCTACAGTGATTTAAAAATAAGCATGTATGGGATGAGATTAGCCAATCTGACAGTGCTCAGCTAAGCAGAAGGATCTGCCAATTGCAAGCAGCCCATTCCCAATAAGACCTTCCAGGGTAGCCGTAGGCTCCTGTTATGTATGGGGGGAAAGCCAGCACGTGGCTACTTTGATTGATTTTGAACAGGAATGGCAGGAACAAATGTAATACAGACTGAGAGGAATATATTTTCCTCTATTTTTTGTTTGGTGCTTGTTTTTTTTTTTTGTTGTTTTTTGCTGTTCTAGGAGACTGGGCACTGCCAGAGGAGGAGAAACACTGGATTGCAGTATTCTGGCAGCTGATCTTCCCGGATGTCATCCAGTTGTATACTGGCATGTTGATTTAAAAGAAAAAGAAAGGGTTTAAAATATTTTCAGGGCAAAAAGAGTTGGAAAATGCAGTGTAGGGTTCAACCATCAATGAGCAGCAGCCTGGTGGGGATTCTGCCCGGGGTTTACTCCTCCTCAGCGGCTCTGCTCAGCTCTGCTCTGCTCCAGATGAGTCATGGACACTGTTACTGCAGCAACGCTGCTGCCAAGGAGGGGGATAAAGCTGTTGCCATGGTGCTGGATGGGCAGGAATTCTGCAGGAGTGAAAACACTTAATAATTAACTTGCAGACAAACGCAGCTCCGGATTTGCCCCGTGCTCCAGGGAAGGTGTCCCAGCTCCCAGGCCACTGCCACCCCATCCTACAGCCCGCTGCCTTCCCGGGAAGCAGCCCATGGCCACAGGCCAGGCAGGCAAGGCTGCACTGTGGGCAGCTGCTTCCACCAGTCTGGGTTTTGCATGTGGCTGCTCGGAGCTGGGAAGTTGTGGGACGGGTTAAGAATTTGGGTGTAATTGCAGGGCATCTCCCTGAGGAATGATAAATGGTGGGGCTCGAGGCAAGGACTCGGTTTGAATGTCTGTCCATCTCTTGGCTACCTGTAAAGGCGGAAGAGATGATTTTGTGCAGTTCTTGGACTATTTGGTCGAAGCACTAGCCTGGTGTTTTCTTTTGGGAGTGAAAAAGCTGAGCTTTTAGCTTGTTTTTCCTGATAATGTGGGTGCTGGTGTTGGTTTTTCCTTGTGCTGTGTCAATAGGGAAGGGAAAATCCCTGCCAAATGCCAGGGATGCTCCTCTCTCCTAATGCCCATTTATAGACTTGTAGAATCCCAGAGTGGTTTGGGTTGGAAGGGACCTTAAAGGTCATCCAGTTCCACCCAAGTGCCCTGGGCAGGGACACCTTCCCCTATCCCAGTTTGCTCCAAGCCCCGTCCAACCTGGCCTTGGACACTTCCAGGGATGGGGCAGCCACAGCTTCTCTGGGCTTTCCTTTGAGCTTCACTGTCCGGGGATGTTGGAGAGCAGTAAAACTGTGTGGAGAGAACATTCAGCATCTCTATTCCTTGTACCAAGTGTACTTGGACAGTTCTCCAAGTTATAGAGGCTTGGAAGGAGTCAAAGGCTTCCAGGAACATGTTCATGCCCAACAGCCCAGGAGAAGTCACTCAGAGTGGTCCAGGATTTGTTCTACCTCTGCTGAAGTTGGGTTGTCGTGGGCAGGTCTGAGCTCTGGGCACTTGTAACTTGTTGTTACGTAGCCAGTGACTAAGTCTAAGGTGGATGGATGTATTTGCATTTCAGAAACAGGAAAGCAGGCAGAAATGAGTGATTAGCTCAGGTTAAGAGCAGGAATTAGTAGCTGAGAAAGTACTAAGAATTAGAATGTGAAAATATTATTTTCACCTTGGAACCTCCAAAAGCAGTCTCCTACATCAGGCAGATGTGCAGTTGTTTGAAAGCTGGCCTGACTTGTCTACGTGCAGCATTTATTTAGATTTGTCAGGATAATGCAAGTTCTTGGGGCTGTTTTCAACCTGCACTGTCTGTGCAGTGGAAATGGGGCACCCCTGCTCCCTCCCCAAGGAGGAGCCTGATCCTCATGCCAGGGCTGGCTCAGGGCACAGCAAGGCTGAAGGCCAAGACCAGGGGTTTTGGTAGTGGGATTCTCATCACTGGCAGTGTCAAAAGATGTGTGGATGTAGCCCTTGGGGACGTGCTGTAGTGGTGGACCTGGCGGTGCTGGGTTACTGGCTGGGCTCAATGAGCTTGGAAAGCTTTTCCAACCTCAACAATTCTGATTCTGTAGCGATTTTTCTCCCAAAGATCCGGCTGTGCTGGAAGTGGGGATGAGCTCTGCTCCCTGTTTTCCTAATACAGAGAAAGGCTTCAGTGCCCTTTTGAGCGCTGAGGCAAACAAGTCCTTGTGTGGCACAGTCGGTGGGGAGCAGAGGGCACCCTTTGTGTGCAGGGGCTGAGCAGGGAGGTGGCACAAGGAGGACACTCCTGTTCCAGTTAAGTGCAGTCGGCTTAGTGCTCCCAAAGCTGCTTAGCACTTGCATTCTGCCACAGGGCGGTTTTTAAAACAGGCAAAGCCTCTTACACTGGGAAGGCTGGGATTTGATGGAGGTGCTGACTGGTCTGAGCAGCCTGGGAGGAAATGGGTGCAGAAGTTGCTGGCACGGGGTTGGGAAAAGGTGATGACCTCTGGGTGCAGGGGGGAGAGAGGTGTTTTCTCTGTCCTGTCCGAGCAGGGCGTTCAGAACTCAGACTCTTCAGAGACATCAGTTTTGAATTAAAACGGGGATGCATTTGGGCTGCTCTCACTGCTGGTGCGGCCTCCAGAGAACAGCTAGAAATTTCTAGCATTTCAGGGCACCCTTCATTCCAGTTTGCTTTCCTCTGCAGATTATCTGTGCACTCCAGAGGAAAATGTTTACAAGATAGACTTCACCAGGTTTAAAATCCGGGACATGGAATCTGGCACGGTCTTGTTTGAAATCACCAAGCCAGCAGCTTCAGGTGAGTGCACAAACAAAATAACCTTTCCATCAACAAACACGTGCTGGTGTCTGTTCCCTTTGCCTTTTCCCCCTCCTTTTACTCTGACATTTCCCCAAACCAGGAGGTGCTCTCAGCTGCAGGAGGGCTGGAGGCCCAGAGGTGTCTCTGTACCCAGGCAGTGAGCAGAGCTCGCTGCAGCTGCTGCTGCTGTGCTCTCACAGTTCCATCTGTGACAGGGAAGGCAGATGGATGTTGCAAACAGATGCAGAGGAGGTCACCGTGTGGCTGTTCCTTGGCTGTTCATCAGCTTGTGCCCCCCTGTAGATGGTTTAGCTGTCAGTTTGACATCTTTCACTAAGGGGCCAGGAAAATGGTGTTTCCAAATGGGAGAAGCTTTGTCATTGGGCAGATTAGGCAAGCTGAAAATTTGCTTTCTTTTCTTTTAGTTTTTAGGGGGTACATGTAACCATCCAAGTGTTACCCGTTACCAGTGGCCATAAATACTTGGGGCAACTGCTTTTTTTTTTCTGATTATGCCCTTCCAACCCTCTCCCACCTCCTCGCAGGTGAGGAGAAGTTTTTGGTAGCTTATAGGGTAGCAAACCAGACATGCTAAGGGGAAATGGCTTGTTCAGGGTTGCTCTGCAGTTGTGGTCTGAGGCAGAAGCAGCAAATCCCTCTGGGTGGTAAGAAGTGACTCTGACCAAAGGTCCACCTTCTGAGTGCTCCGTGTCCAAGTGACCAGCGGCAATGGCTCTGGCCGGGGCGGTGGGGGTCCGAGCTGGCCGGGGCGGTGGGGTCTGAGCTGGCCGGGGCGGTGGGGTCTGAGCTGGCCGGGGCGGTGGGGTCTGAGCTGGCCGGGGCGGTGGGGT
>VWZG01004227.1:627613-639622 GCA_013396735.1 Grallaria varia | reverse complement strand
GTGTCCCCGGGGTCTGCCGGGGGGCTCTCTTGGGGCGGTGTCCCCGGGGTCTGCCCCAGGGCTGTGTTTCCCGGGCGGCCCTGATGGCCTTTCCCCTGTGGTTGGTTTGGCAGAGCGCGAGCACAGCGACAGGAAGGACGTGGACCCCAACGCCGGGCGCTTCGTGCGCTATCAGTTCACGCCGGCCTTTCTCAGGCTGCGCCAAGTGGGAGCCACGTGAGTAACGCCCCGAGCTGCCACCCCGGCCACAGCTCCCGGCAGAGGCTCTCCCGCACTCAGCCCTCTGGACGTGGCCTTAGTGGGCAGCTCTCGCCCTTCCAAGGGCTGCGAGTGTCTGTGCTGCACGCCTCGCTGCCTGCAGCCCTCTAGCGTGGTTGTTTATCTCAGGGAGAGGCCTGGCCTTGCAGAGATTGATGCCCAAAGGGGTCAGAGTAACGTGGGAGGGCTGCCCAGAGAAGAGAAGAGACCTTGGAGCACCTTCATGCGCATAAAGGGGTTCCAAGAGAGCTGGCAAAGGACTTTGGACAAGGGTTTGGAGTGACAGGGCGAGGGGGGATGGTTCCCACTGCCAGAGGGCAGGGTCAGCTGGGATACTGGGAAGCAATTCCTCCCTGGGAGGGTGGGCAGGCCCTGGCACAGGGTGCCCACAGAACCTGTGGCTGCCCCTGGCTCCCTGGGAGTGTCCAAGGCCAGGCTGGATGGGGCTTGGAGCCACCTGGGCTGGTGGGAGGGGTCCCTGCTTGTGACACAGGGAGTTGGAAATAGATGAGCTTTAAGGTCCTTTCCAGCCCAAACCACTCCATGATTCTCTAGTCTGGCTCTTTTCTGTGCATTATAATTTGTTTCTCAGAGGCTCTGCCAGCTTTGGAAGATTTTCCTTTGGCTTTCACGTTGCGCTCCCCAAAAAATGTTGATCCACAGGCACCTGTGAAATGATGAGGTCATAGCTGACCTCCTTTGTGTGTCTGGCAGAACTGCTTGCATCCCTCAGTAATCCACCACAAAATCCGACACCTAAAGAATTGTCTTTCTTGTCTCTGTTTTGAGCAAAAAGAAGGAAAATATAGCATAACCTATGGTTTGTAATGCTGTGTTGTGTCCCTGCAGAAGACTTTAATGAAAAGAGGAAATGATGATTTAGTTAGTGTGTCCCTGCAGAAGGCTTTAATGAAAAGAGGAAATGATAATTTAGTTAGTGTTGTGGCTTTATATTTTTGGCTTTTTTTTTTCTTTTTTTTTTTTTTCAGAGCTCTCTTTTACCTTTCAGGAATGGTGCAAATCTTATTTAAGCAAGAAAGCTCACATCGATCTTACCCATCTTTTTCAGGGTGGAATTCACAGTAGGGGACAAACCCATTAATAATTTCCGTATGATTGAGAGGCACTACTTCCGTGACCAGCTGCTGAAGAGTTTTGATTTTGAATTTGGATTCTGCATCCCCAGCAGTAAAAATACTTGTGAGCACATCTATGAATTCCCTCAGCTCTCAGAGGATCTCAGTAAGCTCACTTTAATTTCTGGGTTATCACACTGTGATGTTCATCTGAGGTGGTTTGGGGGAGGCCTTTCATAAAAGCTGTCTGGAAGAAATAGGTTGGGTAGAATAATTTGTACTTTTATATCTCTGTTAACACTGATTTTGTTTTCTGGTAGCTTGCATCTCACCCCCCAGCTGAGTTACTTGTTTAGTGGTTTGGTTTTTTTAATTCATAAAGGGAAGCTTTGTATCAGAGAGAAAAAAGATAATTGTGTTATAAAACAACCAAAAAATGGGATTAAAAAGACATTCAATAAATGGATGACTTAAATGTTATGTTCTGTTTTAATGTTTGATGTGCTGCATTGGGAGCTCAAGAGGTTTTAGTATGAACGTAACTTTTATTTTCTCTGCTCTCTCCCAAGCCACAATAGCACAAGCACTAAATCTGTGTGATTTTATTCTTTACAACCCCTAATTGTGTATGTCAGCACTAATATTACAGTCTGTGGGAAATATAGTGAGACACTGCTGCCTGGTTATTGTTAGACCTGAACAGATTTCTTCTGAATTCAGTTTTTAAAAAAACCCCACCAAGATACACCCTGGAAACTGTGGTGTGATCTTGTTCTGAGGGTAGATGGAGCACTTACCCTTCTGTGGTGCATTAATGGAATTGGATTATGAACACTTTTCATCCCTGAAAGTGTTCAAAAAATGTCTGGATGTGGCACCTGGGGGGACATGGGTCACTGGTGCACATGGCAGTGCTGGGTTAATGGTTGGGCTTGGTCACCTTGGAAGGCTCTTCCAACACAAATGATCCCACGGCTCTGTGTTTCTGTGATTGTTCGAGTTGTTTAAGGGACACTGCCAGCAGATGGCTGGGTGTCTGTTTGGGTTTCTCACCTGGGCGTTTGCTGCTGCCGGGGGATGCCCTGCCACGTGCCCAGCACCCTGCAGGGTCTGTCCCCAGCGGGGCTGCAGCGTCACCCCCGTGACTGGGCTGTCCTTTTGTCCCCCTGCAGTTCGAGAGATGATCCTTCATCCCTACGAGACACAGTCGGACAGTTTCTACTTTGTGGACGACAAGCTGGTGATGCACAACAAGGCAGATTATTCCTACAGTGGAGGACCTTGAGCGCAGGACGGGCCTCCCCTTTCCTGTGGGAGCCATCAGGGACACCAACACCTTGGGTTCTGCTGCCTGCAGTGGCAGCTGGACCAGGAGCCACAAACCAAGGACTCTTTGCCACAGTAGGAGTTTCATGACTAAATTTGCCGGTCTCATCTCTTTTGAGCTTTGAAGCAGACCCGGTTCTTCACAACTCTGAGCTAAATGACCTTTGGATACCACTTCCCTAAGTTCTCTAAGTGTCTGCTTTGGAAATGGCCTTGTGGCACCTGGGGACTTTGCCCTAGTTCGGTGAATTTGTGTTCTTGCCCTCAAGTATCTTACAGGATGTGATTGCTTTCCCAAAGAATGTAATCAGAGAAACCACGTGAGGGGATGGATGCAAAGGCAGGGGTTTGGTTGGTTGTTTCTTTTTGTGAATGTTTGGGGTTTGGTTGGTTGTTTCTTTCTGTGAATGCTTCAAAGCAAATTTAACTTGTCCATCCAGTTAAAAATGTTGAGCATAACATCTCACAAAGGCAAGTTTCATCTCTAGATTGGCTCTCTCTGGAAGTATTTCATCCTTTAGTTTTGGTCCTTCTATGTAGTGTCCTGTTTAATCCTGGAAATGCTGAAACTCACAATGAAGAGCAGTAGTTCAGTGACAGAGCTGTTTTAATTGGGTACTGTCCTTTTACATTTCAGACGAAGGTAAATTAGCACTGTGTGTCTATGAACCTCCATGAGTACCTTCCATTCATTTCAGTTTTTGCAGTGCAATCAGGTAAAATGGAGGGATTTTAGCTTTATTTAACATTTTCACATAGCTAACATTCAGCCTATTCATGCTACACATTTCCATGTCTATTTTCTTTCATCTCTGCTCAATACCAAGATAAGGGCTTCAGTGCTGCTTGCTAAAGCAATTCTCTTACTTGTCTAGGGCAGCTGGAGAGTGTGGAATTTCCAATTTTCTATTTGTATTTGCATTTAAAGAATGTTAGGCCAATGTCTTCCCTTTGTTAAAAGTGTTTCATGTCGATAATTAACACAGGTGAAACAGTGAGTGTAATCATGTACAACTTAAAGGCACAGGATAAAATTCAGCAAGAGCTCTCTCTTCAGGCTCTGGAAGAAGTTTGACCTATTTTGCCCAAGAAGTAGCAACACCAAGAATAAACCAGTGTGGGCTGGCCTGTTGTCATGAAACCCCTACTCTAGAGGTCAGTTCACTGATACTTTAAAACCAAACAAGGCAGTTGCAGTTTGTAGATATTTCTATAAATACTTGATGTGTCCATGTCTAATTCTGTGAGTTGAAGTGGAACATTCTATGTTAGCCTCAGATAGGTGTGATTGTAATAATTTTTATAGAATACCATTTCCAGTTGTGCTGAGCATCTTTGTAGTCACAGCCTACGTCCACCAGGACTGCAGATGGTTCCACGTGTAGCTGTCAGCCTGAGAACAGGGAGGTCTCTGTGCTCTTGTCGGGCTCGTGGTCGCTGTTAAACGTGTCACCATTTGTATGTGGCTTGGCTTTCTCCACTTCCCAGAGAGGAGGCAGGTTGCTGAAGCAAACACAGTGAGTTTAGGTTACAGCACAGAGTTTTTATTGAGCTTGGTAGCTACAAAAGCACGTGAAGTTCACTGGTTTTACACGATTAGTAGTCGTAGAAATTCTTATCACAATGAGACTTGTATGTATTTATCACTATCTTTTGTCTCTAGTGTATTAAATCATGCAACTAGCAGATGGCTGAGTGATCTATTTGAGAGATACAAAGAATTTCTTCTTTATTTGGACATGCTCTGAGCTACTGATCATTGATTTTTAAAGCACAATAACTGCTAAAGATGAAAATAGTTTCAAAAATTTTGTCATTACTCCCCTCTCTTTTTTTTTAAATTAGCACCCTGTTTGGTGTATTTTTCACCTGCTGTTGACAATAATCACTTATCTGTGCATAAGATTCTTAAAAGACTGTTAGGAATGGCACTTGCCCAGAATTGCCAGTCACATCTTTCATATGGAAATATACATCTCAGTATGTTTTGGTGAGGACTCCTAGGTCATTGTATGGAGTGTCCTCTCTGCACAGCACCTTGTTGTCACCTGCAATAATCATGTTCTGCTCCTTCTTTGTCCTGCCTCCTTTTAAGACTTTGGACTTCAAAACCAAAATAGTTCTCTAAAAATATTACCATAATCACTGGAAGCTTGAGTGGTAGACACACCCCTTGTAAAAGAACCAAGGGAAAGTCACCTTGTTCCCAGGAGGGCAGTGTGGCATTGGCTGGACTTTGACACTGTATTTTAGGTTGGAGGTTAAACACACGAGTCTGAATTATCTGCTGCTGTTCTCCTGCAATCTGGTGATTCACATTCCCTGAGTAATAATTCCAGGCTAGTGGAAAATTCGGTGTGAGTCTTCTAGGAGATACTTTAGTGAGCAAATGTGTTGCCTGATATTTTTAGTAATATTTTAAACCAGAAACAGACATTGGACATTTTCAATGAAATAAATTTCCACCTATGGCAGCTTTAGCTAAAGTTGGAGGAATTTTACTGGTTTTAGAAGTCCCCAGAGTTTGCTACAGATAAAAAATTCTGATTCTTAAACCACAGCAAACAACAAAACTTTCTGTGGGAAGTGTAAGGAAGGTGCTTTCTCCTGTGTTCCACTGGAGCAGTTATCCCTGTTGTCTCCCTGTTTTACTTTGATGTCCTCTACAGCCACAGTCTTTGCAGACGTGTGGGAATCCCCTCCAAGGTTCTGTTCCTTTTCCATCTGTTCCTGCAGCAGCCCCACGTGTGCTGTTGGCACCAGGCACATCAACAGCACTACAAGTGTTTGTTCAAACACTTTGGCCGGAGAGTTGCTGTCCTAATGCCACTTCTGTCCTTGTTTTGAATTAAAAATTACCTACAAAATTTAATGTCCAAAGCTTTATGCAGCACCCAGCACTCAGCTCCCATGGGAAAGGGAGCAGAGACCTCACAGCTCAGCTGTAAAGTGAAACCCATGGTTTTTTCCCTTAAATTGCCAGTTGATTCTTATTATAAACAGGTAGAAAAATTCAATGTTGGCAGCATTGTTCACAGGAGAATTTGTTAATCTCCTTGTCCAGTTATTATTTTGTATTTTAATATTCATTATTTTGGGTTCCCTTTGGAAGTTCATTGTGAAATCACCAAATGTTGGCTCTGGGAAAAAAAATTCTTGTACTTTCTTCCTTGGTCCAATTTTGAACATTGCTTTAATTAGCCCCACAACTCTGTTTTAATGAGCCAGTCTGGCAATTCAGGATGTGACTTTCTGAAAGTGAAAGAAAACATCTCAGAGCTAACCAAGATTATCTGCTAATAATGCCCAGCTGTTTCCCGTCATAAAACAGGATTATGTGTGTGCTTTACAGGGTGACTTAATCTTGGAAAAAGAAACTCAGTCCCTGTGAGTGCTAATAGTGACATAAGTTTTCTGAGAGGCAGGGAAATACAGCTCAACATGTTCTTTCAAGGAAACTTGACACATTTTTTCCCTTTGTCAGTCTTGGATTCCTTGAAAAGCCAGGGTTTTGTAAGAGAAACAGCAGTAATGGAATGGTGGGCTGCCATGCTGCATGCTCTGATAATTCACATTGCCACGGCAGGAAACGAATAATTTATTTTTAAAATTAACATATCAGCTGTGATTTAAATTCTAGAAACTCTTTATGGCAAAAGCCCAGATTGTTTCTATGAATTATCCTCTGTGTGTTGACATTTGTGAAATAACTGAATGATCCACTCTCCCTGACTCTGAAGAATTTATTTATTTTATTTTATTTTATCTAATGTAGAAAGTCTCTGCAGGTTTGAAAGCAACATGTCAGGGTTTAGTTCTTGCCCATGGTCTCCGTGGGTTGTTTCTGAGCAGGTCAGTAAAAGGTGCTCTGTTTGCCACCCCTGTCCTCTGCCTGGGGTTCATTTCCAAAGCCTGTGTACAGTGGCACGGTGGTGGCTGCCTGAGTGGGAAACGTGCAGGGCACCGACTTCCACATCGCCCAGGCTGGGAAAAGGCTATGAAAACACATGGAGAAATAGCTCTGCAGAGCCACCCACAGAAACTGAATCCCAATCTTCATGACAAAAATTAAACTCTCATGCAAAGCTGGGGGGCTATTTAAGGTAAGAAAATGCTAATATCCAACTGCTGTACTTAATATGTATTATAAAAATGCTCTATTAATTATTCATAACCTGAAAAAGATGGTTAACAGCTCAGTTTTAATTAGATCTGGTTAGGAAGGAAACTATATAGAGATTATTGCTATCGTTTGAGGATGTGGGGAAGCAGCTATAAATGTGTGTGTGTGGCAAAAAAGCTGGGCAGATTTATGTGCATTGACTCTTTGGGAGGAAAAATGAGGGAGAGCACAACAAGGACAGGAAAATAATTAATTTCGGCTATTTGGGCCCAAGAGATTTAAGGTCGTGTGTAAATGCATTTTCTCGTGAGTCTAAGTCAGGTGGGAGCTTCTCTCTGTGGTTCCTCTCCACGCCCCCAGCAGAAGCCCCACCAAAGTTATAGAAATGTTTCAACATTAGTATTAAATCTCCTTGGCAGGTCCTGTCACTTTCTGTACACGGAAATATTTGCCATACTTGAGGGGTGGCGTGTGGTGCCCCGGGTGTCAGTGGTTCCTGTCAGTGGTGTGTGAGCAGAGGGTGGGGCAGTGCTGGGCTCTCTGTCTGTCCGTCCCTGCAGCGGTGCTGGGCTGTCTGTCTGTCCGTCCCTGCAGCAGTGCTGGGCTGTCTGTCTGTCCGTCCCTGCAGCGGTGCTGGGCTCTCTGTCTGTCCGTCCCTGCAGCGGTGCTGGGCTCTCTGTCTGTCTGTCTGTCCCTCCCTGCAGCGGTGCTGGGCTGTCTGTCTGTCCGTCCCTGCAGCGGTGCTGGGCTCTCTGTCTGTCCGTCCCTGCAGCGGTGCTGGGCTCTCTGTCCCTCCCTGCACTCCTGTCCCTGCTGCTCCGGGCTCTGCTGTCCCTCAGAGCACCCCCGGCCTGCTGGGATGGCACAGCAGCTCCTTCTGGCACAGCAGCACAATTGTCTCTATCAAAATGTCTTTATTAAAAAAAATATATCTATTTTTTGTGGAACAGAAGTAGGGTTCTAGTTACTACACCACTGGGAAAATGTTAGAAGCATTTTTACTCAGTTAATTTCTAATTCTCTGTACCTTGTTCGTTGCCTGGTTTGTTGGCCAGGAGAGCATCCTCTGTGGCCGGCCTGTGGCAGTGCAATGCCCCGGCATGCAGGGAGCCTGGGGCTCAAAAACTGGGAGTCTTTGTTTCCTTTGGGGCAGTTGGGAACTGAGGGGCTCGCCAGCAATCACAGGAACCTGGGCACGGAATCCACGTGGGTGGCTTTGGCTTCAGTCCCTGAACTGCTGCCCTTCCTGCAGATAATGCCCAGGGAGGGCAAGGGTTGAGACTGCAGGACAAAAACAATATTAGATGCTACAATTTAGTCTTCCTGTAGGAGAAGGAGAGTCCTCAAATTAATTTATACAGGGATTAAATAGGGACTGCACTTGCTTAAATTGATTTCATATTGGCAGCTTAGTCATCAATGTGCATACTAAGGAATATGCTTAATTTTTTCCATTACCTTGGAAAACGGTTCAAAAACGTGTCACATCCCTTAGCAAGTGTTTCTTCTCCTGTAACAAATTGCAACATGTAAAAAAAAATAAATTAAAAAATAATAAATTATTGATTCTAGAAATGAGGGTGATTGTCTGTTTTATTTAAATGTTTACATTAGCGTGTGTAAAACATTCAAACTGTTATTTCAGGTCTCTTCCGTCTATATCTGAACTCCAACTTTATGCAAATGTACATAACCAGCTTCTCTTTTTGGTGATTGTAAACATGGGAAAACTGCAGTGGTTTGGTAGTAGAACATTAAAAGTGTTCAAGTGGGATTCAGCTTTCAGATTGGCAAAATATTGTGGGGTGCAATTAAAATAAATTAATATCAATTCCTTTAATGGAACTTTGGAGTTGCACAGATCACCGTTGTGTTACCAGGTCGTACTTTTGAAAAAAAAAAAATTGAAAATTTGAAAAATAGATAGGAAAAAATAGAAACATTTGAAAAAGGAATTAGTTTCACTGTGGATTAACAGAACTTTGGAGTTACAGGAGTCAGTGCTGTGCCCCAGGTTGTGCTGCTGAGCATCTGGGGACAGTCAAACAGTGAAGTCAACATGCCAACAGTCACCGTGGCAGGGACAGCCCCAGCTGTGCTCAGGCTGGGCTGAGTCGTGCTGGGGCCATTCCCTCTCGATGCCTTTGGGATTTCAGTCAGAAGTTCCTGGGAATGTCTCCGTGTTTCTGTGAGCAGAAAAACTCAGCAGCTCTCAGAGGAAAAGAAGTAGAATGTTTTTGTTTGGAAGCATCTTCTGTAACTTGTTTTGATCCCACAGAATTGCTGGGAGCTCCTTAATAACCCGGGATCCCGCGGCGTGCACTGCAATTCGAGGGAGAAATCTGGCAATCCAGAGCTTTACATCTGGATTATTCCTTGGAGCTGCATGAAACACCCGGAGTGAGCTCTGCGATGAGGTGGCTCCCTGAGCACATGTTTGTAATGTGATTTTTTTCAGCTGAAGATGCTCTGAGCGTGACATCAGTTCTCTCACAGGCTCTCCCGAATCAGAGGCTTTGCCTGTACCTGTTCTCTGTGGTGAGATGTTCTTTGCTGATTAAACTTCCTCTTGGAATTACCTGAACAACTGGAAGCATCAGGTCTATTTTCTTAGAATTCTTGATGCTGATTTCACTGAATGCCTAAATAGAAGAGGGAGCAAAATCAGTGCTGATAGCTCTAATAAGGCAGGTTAAACAGTCTCTCTGATTTTGATGCTTGAGTATAATTACTTGGGCTTACTTAGAAATCTTCTGAGACTGAAAAGAGTCTTAAAAAAAAATCCAAAGGTTATTCCTCTGAAAAATCCCCAGTGTTAAATGTCTGCCAAAAATATACTGAATATACTTCAATACCGATGGTGGTTTGTTTTTTTTTTTAAGCTGGTCTGTCAGCCTCATTTATTAATATGCCTAATCATCCTGGAGATGTTCTCTGCTTCCCCTCAGATTCCTATTTCTTATGGCAATTGTCAGCTGCTTAGTTATTGTGGCAAATCCTATGTGTTCACCCCATGTTCCTATTTTATTTGCCATTGTCCGAGGGCATTCATCTCCCTGTGACTTGCATTACTTAAAATTTCTTACTTATAGGAAGAGCTCTTCTTGGTGATAAAATGCTCAAAGTTTCTCAATTTCCCCCTGTAAGACAATGTATCTTATTTTAAAGATAATTTCAGAGATTATTGAGGTCACTCATTGCATGCTAGGATAAACCAAAAGTATTTTTTCTCCCTGTTTAAGTCCACAAAAAGGAGTAATTGATTTACAGAGATAATTTTTTTCCCTTAACCAGCGCTGTATAAGAACTTAAAATAGGAGGTGAAATCATAATGGATAATGTATTTTAATTAAAACTACAAAGAGAATTTAGGTAGGTAGAGCATAATTGCAGTTGGATGATTCCCAGCCATTATTTTGAAAACTGACATGGGACTTAAAATAACAAAGGCCTGTGTTATTTAAGAATAATTTAGTTATTCTAGTGGGGGGTGTAAACCACATTAATGAAGCTGCATATGAAAGCAGCAAGAAGTCAAAACAGGCAGGGAAGAAAACACAATAGAGAAAATACATAATTAAATTTACTTTATGAAAGGAAGATAACACAGATGGGAGAGGAGAGTTCTAAGCACCTTCAGTTCTTCCTGTGGAATGACAGGGTGAATCAGGAAAGGGGGAATGGCAGGCTGGGTTAGGTGAACAGGAGGAGGGAGCCGTGCCCTGGGAGGGGGCAGGCCCTGGCACAGGAGCTGCCCCAGCCCTGCCAGCGTCCAGGGCCAGGCTGGAACAGGGAGGGGGTCCCTGCCCAGGGCAGGGCTGGGGCGAGATGGGCTTTGAGGTCCTTCAAACCCAAAGCATTTCATAATTCTATGCATATTGTATAATCTTTATAGTTTAGCTATGATGACAAAGCCATTGCCCCAGATGATGAATTATTGGCATGTGCTGGGGTTAATGTATTTACTGGCCCAGTTACGCTCACAGTTGTCTTTCTTGCACTTCCTTGGCTATAGAGGTGTCTGTAGCTTTGTTTTTTTTCCAGTGAAGGGAAGGCTAAAAATGGAGTAGCAAAGCCTGGGCAAGAGAAACATCTGTCAGTCAGGGGTAAAGTGT
Organism: Grallaria varia; assembly: GCA_013396735.1. Lineage (NCBI taxonomy): Eukaryota > Metazoa > Chordata > Aves > Passeriformes > Formicariidae > Grallaria > Grallaria varia. The sequence continues at coordinate 628,724 of VWZG01004227.1, read as the reverse complement.
TCTGTAAAATCTCAGACGAGTGAAGTGCATTTCCTTGCATGTGCAGCCAGGTGGAAAAGGGGGTGTACAGACCCTGTTTCACCTACTAAAGGTGCTACATGCACCAGCTATGAAAGCCAGAAATACCTAGAATCTGTTTTGTTCGCCTCCCCAAGCAGCAAAAGCCAAGCCCAGCCCCAAAGGCTGTATTTATGAACGATGGAAGGGCACTGCACACCGTCCTTCTCCCAGTGCTGCTCCCTTACTGGTGTTCCACTGGCTTTGAAAGTAATGTTTTTATTTCCTAAACGCATTCCTTGCCACCCTGATCTGTAATTAAGTATGTAATTAAGCCTGCTGACTGCTTTGATGTCTGTACAGGTTCATCGGGGAGGAGGACTAAGGGTTTGCTATAACCCCTAAAATCAAAGTGTGTGCAAAGGCCCGAGGGTGATTCCGAGGAAGGAAACTCTGCCCCAGCCACCCGGGGCTCTTCAGCCCTGAGATGGCACATTTTGGGGGTGTTCCCCCGGGAATTCACCCCCTGGTGCCGGTCCCAGCCTGAATGTGAAACAGCCGTGCAGGGCTGTCCCTGGCAGCTGACAAAGGTGCACACACCTCCTGTGGCTGGTGGGCCAGATGCTGGCAGCAAACAGGAGCACAACTGGGACCACTGAGAGCACTTCAAAAACTGTTATTTCAGCCAATGTTTACATTTCTGCAAGATGTATTTAAATGAGAAAGGTCCTTTCCAGACAAAGCAAAAATTTGTGCTTCTTTTTTGCCTTCAATGCCAAATAAGTATTGCAGTTTTCTTCTTAGATTAACTGGATATGTGGTATAAACTATTTTTTCATCTGTTTTAGAGGTTCTTTCGCGTTCCGAAGTTGGTCTCGAGGGAAGGGTAAGTGTATAAATGCCTCAAGTAAGTGTTCAGGGCCACCAGACCCGAACGTGCTGGCCTTATTCAGGTGGTTGAATCCAAACTCTTCGGGAGCTTGCTGAGAGCGAGGGGTTGGATTCTTTGTTCCCCCCAGTGCTGCGAATCCCCTTCCCCAGCGTGTTTTGTGAGCGCTGTGCTTGTCCCCGCGCGGGCGCTCGGGGGTCCGGGGTCATCCCCAGGGTCCCCCCC
>VWZG01004227.1:591884-620570 GCA_013396735.1 Grallaria varia | reverse complement strand
GGCCAGCGGCGAGTCGCGGGGGCTGCCCCCGGGCCCCAGCAGGCGCTGCGGGGCTGGCGGCGGGAAGGCGTGCGGGAACCGCGGGCCCTGCTGCCCGCCCGGCTGCGCCACCCCCGGGCACGGCGAGGGCTGGCACGGCGAGGGCTGGCACTGCCCGCCAAGGGGGGCACCCGCCGCGCCGCAGGGCACCAGGCACGGCCTCAGCTTCTCGCTCCTGTCGCCGATCAGGGTGTCAAGTTCTTCTGGAAAACAAGAAAAAAGCCCTGGACTGACTTTTCCTGCAGAGAGCGTCGATGTTGGCCGCTCGCAGCAGGAGCTCTGGTGCTGCTCGGGCTGGCAAACAGGAGTGCCGGCTCACAGGAGCGATGAGAACTCCTGAGGCTGAAATGCTTCTCTAAATTGCCATTGCCGAGTGAGCATATCATGAAATTCCACTGGTGTGTTTTAAAGGTTGGATACTTATAAATAATTTTCAAATTTTATTTGATAGTACTTATTGAAGTGTTGTTTTTTTCATAAAATCACAGAATGGTTTGGCTTGGAAGGGACCTTAAAGATCATCTCGTTTCAATCCTCTGCCATGGGCAGGGACACCTTCCACTAGACCGGGATGGTCCAAGATCCATCCAGCCTTTTATCTTAACGTTTAGTGAAATGTCAAGAGACAATATTTTCTTGGTGAAGCGTCTTTGGTTATTTGGAAATACCTACAAAGCCAGGACTTTTTTAATTCTGCTTTTTAATTTTTGCTTTCTTGTTTTGCCGATCACCTTATAACCAGGAAAGATCCTTAAATGCTTTCCTAAATCATGCAGTAATTCTCTTACACAGCTTGGTGACTGTTACACAGGGAAGTTCTGGGCAGAGCTCTTTGAGAACTGCCCCGTTACTGACCTGGCTTGGCCATGCTCTTCCTCACAGCGACTGGGTCTTTCCTCTTCCATTTCTGAAGCTCCTCCTGCATCTTATCAATCTTGGCTGGATTCAGAGCCCACAAACAGCCTTTCCGGGAAGAATTGCCCGACTTGTTTTCAACTTTCTCAAAGCATTTGTTCAAAGATAAGTTGTGGCGCACAGAATTCTTCCAGCCATCTGGAGCTGTCTGGAGAAACAAGTCCAGTGTAAGAATGGGACTTCAAGGGGAGAAGGCAGAGCTCTTTGAGCCTCAGTTAAAAGAATAAATAACCTCACACTGGTGAGGTTTTAAGAAGTGCTGTTTAGTTTGTACCTTCTGCAATGAGAAACTTGAACATTAGAAGGAAGCCACCAAAATGTTCGTCATGTTGTGTGGGAAGAGAGGGACCAGACAAAATAGTAACTGGTCTTCTAAGCAAAAAAAGTTGTAAGAGGCTGAAATGAAAGCAAGGACCAAAGACATCCTATTTTGGTTGAGCAAGGCCCAAAAACATCCTATTTTGATTGAAAGTACCTTGCTCCACAAAATAATTTACTGCTTCACCTGTGCTAAGGAACGTAAACCCCGAGAGCTTGTTCTGTCTGCTGATGGGACCAAGGAGAAGATGATAACCAGTTACATTCTGACCAACTTAGTGGTCATAAATAAAGATCAGGTGGGCATTAGAAGGGCTGTGAATCAAGGAGTTTCACAAACCCTAAAAAGTAGGTTAACCAACAAAGCAAGTTGAAAAGTTCAGGGCGAGGAAGAAGAGAAGCCGACCCAGAGTGAGGCTGAACCAGAACGACCACCCAGAAGTTGTGCCAAGAGAAGATTCTCGAAGGCTCCTCCTCGAGCCACGCCTACACCCTGCCTTAACTAACCTGTTATGAATATGATAATTAGATGTCACACCTACATGAATATGTATGTTAAGGTGTTGCAATCTCCAATGAAATTGTATAAATTGCTTTATTTTTGCTGAAAACAATAAGTGGGTTTGTGCCGTGTGGCCTGCCTCGCTTCCCAGCGCTGGCTGATAAATACCTCGCTGCTAAAAGATCCAAAACTCTCTTAGCAGTTTCTTTTAACCCGAAGTTTTTCGGCATCAAGGCCTGCTGGATTTCTAAGAGTGAGTCTGAAGATCACAGAGCTAAGTGTGTAAAGAATCGTGTTTTAGGACTGTGAGCTAACAGGAAATCTCTCGGGATCTATTTTGGAACACCAAGAAATATTTCAAACACTTAATTTAAAGCACTACATGCTACCTGGACTCCAATTCAGTGTCCAGGCAGACTTCAAAAGAGTGTAGGTGTCACTTTGTGTGCTGGCCAGTGACACAATCAAAAGGTTTAATCACAAGCCCTACAGGAGAGATACAGGTTTCCACATCTGATCACTGCATCTCTGTCCTTTGCCTTTATTTCTAACTAAGCAGTGGCAGCTGGAAGGTTCTTTAAACTGAATCATTAAAATGAGTATTTTCTTGTTTCCAAAAAATCCTCATCACTGTGTTATAAGAACTGAAGAAAATTAAACAACTCTCTGAAAGGTGGGTGAAGTTGTCCCTGTCTATTGATTCATATTCATGGTGCAAAATATTTGCTGTCATAACTGTTTATATCAACCAGAGAATTATTGAACAAAGAGCACAGAAATAAATATGGGTTTTCATAATTTTTAATGTGTTAAAAATGAAAATATCCCTTTTATGTGCATTAAGTTTTTTAATACTTGTTATTTACTGAAAGAGAAACTATTCTCCTTCAGTAGCAGCACGGTTTCTACCCTTCTGGCCCACCTGATGTCAGCATTTCACTACTCTGTCTCATGGGTGAGAAAACACAAATTCTATTGAAAAGAAAAGAAAACCAACCTCAAAACCTTTAAACCCCTTTCTGCCACAGGGTCATACTGAACATGATGAATCATTTTTTTCTCCTCTGCAGATCACGTGCAAGTGACTTTCTGGCAGTTCCAAAGGGGAACAGAACAGTTCCTCCCAGGTAAGTTGTGTATTTAGCTCCTGAATAAGCTGACCTGAAAGAACATTGCTGTTTCTTGCCCTGCACACGAGGCTGCTCACCCCTCTGTGTCTGGGCAGGGTCATTGGTGTCCTGCTCAGCTGGGAGCAGCGCGGGACTCGCAGAGGTTTTCAGAGCATGTGGGGGGGTGAACCACCAGGTGGTTTTAGGAACACGGAGCAGAAAGCACCTGGTTTGGGTTCGGGGCCGCTGCCAGGAGCCAAAGAGGCCCTTGTTGAACCCGGGGCTGCGGAGCTGCGAGGGGCAGTCCCTTCCCCAGGCAGGGCTGCAGGGCCAGGGTGTCCATCCCACACCCCTGGCACCAGCTTTGGCAGGGAATGGGGTTGGCAATGAGTGAGCTTTGGCTGCTGAAGCTGCTCCTGTGTAGTTGGGGTCCCCTCGCTGTGGCTCGGGTTTGGTGCTGCTGTGTTCAGCATAGTGTGGCTGAAGCTGTAGAACCATAAAACCATAGAAACACAGAATCGCTGAAGCTGGGAAGGCCCTCTGAGGTCATCGAGTCCAACCAGTAACCCAGCACTGCCAAGGCCACCACTAACCCGTGTCCCCAGGTGTCACAGCTACACCACTGGAGTCCCTGCTGCTCTGAGTTCCATCACACCACAGACCTTCCTGACCTCTTGGACCACTGGCACTAATTCCAATTAACAAGATGAAAGCTTTCTGTTAGACCCACTAATCACTACAAAGGGAAAAAAAAGAAAAGGAGGACAAGCAAAAATATTTTTGTCCAGCCCCACTGATCCTGACCAGCTCTTGAAGTTTAAAGGGTTCAGTGATCTTGCAAAACCCTTTCTCTTTAACTCTAGGTCTCAAGCGAAGGGAGAGGTACATCAAAGGGCAATTCAACTTTGGCTGCGTAGACTTTTTTTTTTTAGGACGTAGGAGTTGGATTGCTCTGTTTCAACTAGAAATGAAATAGTTGCATCATAGAAACTAAATTTGCTGTGGCAGCGAATACAAGTTAATTTGACTCTGCTTGTATCATCTAATGTCTCCCAGCAAGGTTCTGGATACACTTGCGCTCTCTTTTGCTCCAACTTAAATTGCTTCCCCTCTTGCTGTTGTATCCTGCTCTCTAGTGAGTGCTGGTACCTACAACAAAATGTTCTTTGCTGATTTTCATATTATTTTATCTTGCTAAAGACTCTCAAAAAAAAAAAAAAAAAAAAGGAAAAAAAAGGAGGCTAGAGGGCATTAGTTTTTGCAATATATTGATAATTCTGGGGACTGTAAAGACCAGAGGTAGACGGGGCTTAATGCCTGTGAGCATAGTATTTTCTTGCTTATTCTCACTTGGTTATTTTAAGGATGTTTGAGATAGAACTACACAATCATTTGACTGTATTTGTGAGTAAAATGCAAAAATAAAGCTGTCAGAAAATAGTGAATATTCCGTTTCTACTCCCTGTACCAGGCAGTAGCAGTAGCCCCTGCACAATTCTTTCTCTATAATCCGTACAACAGCAGCCACCTCATTCTCATCAGTTTTGAAACAAATTAGGAAAAAGACAGGAGGCTCTGAAAAATCAGGAAGGACCAGGATGGTGGCACCTGGCAGAGCCACAGTCCGAGGGATTCTGTCCACATTGGCAGCAGCAGCAACATTTTGCTTGAAGCTGCTGATTAATTTTATAATCAATTATGGTAAGACAGGAGAATTAACTTCAGTTTGGTCTGATGAATAAACATGCATATGGCTGTAATAATTGTTAATAATACTTGCATCTCTCTGCTTGAAAGCCCTGCTATTTTTCTATGGATTCCATTGGGATGGAATACTTCTGATTTCTGATGGTGGGTTTCTTTATGTTTTCTCCCTTTTCTTGGTTGTAACAAATGATGAAGTAATTAGTGATTCCTTTGGGAGGAAATTTGGGAGTTCAGAAGTATGATGGATCCTGACAGTTCTTCCTCCATCATCTAACGTATTTTCCCCTGATCACATATTCAACCTCCTAATTTTTTTGCATGTGGACTATTTATCTCAGCTAGTGCCCAACACCATTGCTAAATTCTATCAGAACATTTTTTTTAAGCTATTCTCTGCGTTCTCTTTTATTATAAATGTTTGAGTTGCCTTGCTGTAGCAGTTTTACCTTGGGTTCAGCTGCTGCAGGGCTGTTTGCAGTAGGGATCAGGGCAGGCTCCCGGCGTTCTGCTCCTGCTGGGCCCTGCTGGCAGCTGAGGTCCCCTGCTCTGCCCTTCAGGGACACGCTCGGGAAGAATCAGCACAAATAAAGCTCTGGGGAGAGCAGCACTTGGCGGTCCCATTACAGCTCTTTTGAACTAATCCTCCTGCTCTTGGATCATGTGCTGACTGAGCGCTTTCCTCTCGCATTCCAAGTGCAAGGAACCATTTCCTTATAGAACGGATTGAAATTTCAATGGTGCTGCTGCAAACCATGCACCCTTCCCTTCATTAACGTCACGGTGTCATTATCAGCTTAGTACCATTTAGCACATGTTATACCTCTCTTGGTACAGGACATGCAAGGGATGCTGTTGCCCAAGACTGATATCCCAGCTCCAGAATGCAGAGGGATAACCTGGAACCTCTCCTTCCACCCGCTCTGGAGGTGCTGCTGATGGCAGAGGAAGCTACAGGACCAGTTCTGCCTGTATTTGGGATCTGAGAGTAAGCAGTAAAGTGTTTTAAAAGTTATCTACCCTTTTAATGAGTTGTTAGAGAGGAATGGCCACTGTTCTACACCCAAACTCACAGCTGGAACAGTTCTTAATATCCTTCTGAGTTAAGTATTACCACATTCCTGCCTACATGTAAAATGTTGAGTAGTTTGTGATCACGAATGTATATAGTGTGTAATTGATTTGATATTAATCTACTAAGAAATTATCCCCTTTCATAGCTGGAGTCCCACCACATTCCCCCCGTGGACAGGGGAGCTTAGAGGGAGATTCCCCCCTCCCTGTGGAACTCACCTTAAAGTAAGGAAAGTGTTCCGTCATGAAATTGTAAATCTCACTGACTGGCAAACTCCCTGTCTTGCTGTTTTTGAGAGCCATGAAGATCAGGATGCTTTAGGGAGAGAAAGAAAAGCATTTTAGCCTCTCCTGCTTGACTGCTCAGAATCAAACCCAGAGTTTTTCAAACCATGTGCCATTACTCTGACTTTCACTGTCGTAGCACAAGTATGGTGATGCCTAAAATTTCCACTCAGTTGCTTATGACAATCTCCTTACACAGCTTAACTCCTACAGGAAATTCTCTAAGCTCATACAGAAGTTCCAACTGGCTTTAAAATAAAGTAATATAGAAAGTGAAATCAAGACCTTCAAACCCTGCTGGTGTGTATTTATCTAAGGTTGTGTTTGAAGCTTAAACTGGTGAAGGCCACAAAGAGTATCAAACTGACAGTGATGGAGGGATAATTAAAACTTAATTGTCTGATCCACTTTTAGATTATTTGGGAGCTAAACTTGTGTGGTGACTGACATATCTGGTATGTTTTCTAGGCATTTCCTTGCCTTAGGAACTGGAAAAATAGTAGTTTGAATACAGGTGCTGGAAAAGACAACTAAGTGGGATCAGTCCTGTGCTGATGAAATACGTAAACCTTTGTATTAGAGAAATATTTAACTGTTTTTAGAGGGGGACAATCAAGACAATGCTTTACAACATTTAATTTCCCTCTGCCTTGGCCTCAGAGTCTGGAATGCCTCGTGACTCGAAGGAGCAGGACAGAACACCCCGGGGACAAGACCAGTGTGAGTTATTGCCAACGATGCTGGAAACGGGCCAGGGGCAAACTCTGCATTTCCTCTCCCACTGGGGCTTGACAAAAGATCGGGTTACCTGTAGGAGTAGATGGGCTTGGGAAACAGAGGCTGCTGGGACTCCTGACTGCTCTGAGGAGCGATCCTCTGGTAAGGGTAGTGGGAAGAAGCAATGTAAGTCACGGGGTAGCTGCCTCCGGAGGGGTACTGGGGGGGAAAGAGAGATGTTATTCAGCTTAGCAATAAATCCCCCCAAATATTTCCTAATAACAGTACAAAACTATTTCTGCGAATATTATATGGGGAAAAAAGTCCTTTCTCCTTTATTCCCAGTCAATGCCAAGGAATGGGCATCTCCAAGAGGCCAGGTGTTTATGTGCTGTTCACCACCACCTCCAGTGACTCTTCCCCACCCTTTTCTGTGTCAGAAAGCTAAAAGGAATAGGCAGGACCCCTAAAATCAGTCAGTATTTATGCCACCCTCACCCCTCCCCAGGAGCAGCAGCAGGAGCCACCTGAGACTGAAATGCTGACCTATCACTTAAGAAGATCTCCAAGCTTGTCCATCTCCCAAGACACACCAAAGAGACGGGACAGAAATATGCCAGTGCCAAAAAATAGGTGAGAGAGTGGAGATAATCCACACAGATAACCTGCACTGCACCATGGTTTTTGTGGGCTTCTCTCAATTTTTTAACACAGCAGCAGTTGCTATTTTCTTTTTCCAAATACTCTCTATTTTTCTTTTCCAAATTACAGCTGGAATCTGCTGGCAGGGGACTTTCAAGACCAGAGGAGCACTACCTGCTCAGGTAAGGTAGCATCAGTTGGCTCTCGGGGAGGCAAAAGCTCCTGCTGAGCTCCGAGCTCCCTGCAAGGGGAATTTCTGCCTTCCTGATGAGTCTTTGCAGATGCCAAAATTAGGAGTCATGTGCTATTAACCCATCCACCTGCATGCCTTCCCCGGTGCTCAGAGGTTACTGAGCCCTGCTCTGGTGTTTTACTGCTTGGCAGTTCTGTGTCATGAAGCTTGTGTGGTTCCTCTGAAAATTCATAATATGGGTCTTGAGACTTGTTGGGAAAAAAATCTCTCGGTAATTAGTTTATACATCTCCTTAGTTTCTTATTGTAATCCCTTTTTTTTGACCAATAACTTCATTCATTCTTCATCTTTGTCCCCTTAAAATGAGTGTGAGGGGTTGTCACGTGCTTGCAAAATATTTGTAGTTTGTTTATTCTGGATTTTTAACAATTTATTTCAGTTTCTTTGTAATTTGATTCTCATTGCTGAGTTTTGCTGCCTGTTTGCTTTTATCTTCCTAACACTGAACTTCCCGAAAAGGAATGTGGAAAACCAGACTGAATATACTCAGTTGTTTGCATGGTGAAAGAAATGAAAAGTACGTAATTAATTAATACTTTTGAACTAAATATTGGGCAAAACTAAGGCCCCCAAAGCATCTGTGAACTAATTTCCATGTGCTGTTCTGCGCTTCCTATTTTGTGCATTGGGTGTAGATTTTTCTCCAGAGTAGAAAACTGGGCAATTCCTACAATATTCCTACAAAACTCTGATTTTATTGGTTTTGGTGGCTCTTTGAAAGGTGAAAGTACTAAGATGGGACTGGTTTTGATGTTGTCACCAAAGGCAAGACCTGGGCGTTTCAAGGATTATTTCCATTTGATTGGTTTCAGGAGTCCTTTTGGAGGGAGCAGAGCCTGGGGAATGGCCTGGAATGACAGGCTTGAGCGGGTTTTGCAGTCGCAGAGCTGGCATGAAAGGTGTCCGTGTTTTATGGTGGGTGGGGGAGAGACTTCAGTCAGTGTCTGCTGCTTCATTCGGGTCAGGAATAAGCGATTTTTCTTATGATTCATCATTTGTGCTGTGTCCAGCAAAGGGGAACGTGAGGCTGTTTTTTCATTTGGACAAAATTCCTGAAGGGTTTGATCTCTGCCATCCCTCCCAAGAGAACTGAGGTGCAGTTTGAGCCCCTTCTCTGCTGGCTAAAGGGGCTGCTCTCCGGAGTGCCCCTTCCCGAGGGACTGACCTCGCCCTGCTCTGCTGCGGGTGGAAACGTACAGCGTTGGCCATGGAGCTGCTGCGTGCAGGGGGAGTCTCCTCCTGCCCCTGCTCAGCCTCCTGCCCCTGCTCAGCCTCCTGCCCCTGCTCAGCCTCCTGCCCCTGCTCAGCCTCCTGCCCCTGCTCTTTCCTTCGCCAGTGTCCGATTATGGCACAGGGACGGCAGTTCTGCCTCCTGGGACTTTGGCTGCTTACCCCTATTGCCTTGGGGTTTTTCTCTGAGTAGTAGAACGTGTTGCCAGACTCTTGCCAGGGTGACCTGGAGAGTCCCCAGTGTTGGAGTGGCACCGACAGCTGCTGCAGGTGAGAGCTGTGCCGGTGCCAGCCCGCAGGTGTGTGCCGGCCTCTCCTCATGCTGCCTCTCCTCAAGCCACCTCTCCTGGTGCCTGTCTGTCTTCATGCCAGCCTCTCCTGGTGCCAGTCTCTCCCGGTGCCGGCCTCTCCTGGTGCCAGTCTCTCCTCATGCCACCTCTCCTGGTGCCAGTCTCTCCTGGTGCCAGTCTCTCCTCGTACCAACCTCTCCTGGTGCCAGTCTCTCCTGGTGCCAGTCTCTCCTCATGCCAACCTCTCCTGGTGCCAGTCTCTCCTCATACCAGCCTCTCCTGGTGCCAATCTCTCCTCATACCAGCCTCTCCTGGTGCCAATCTCTGCTCTTGCCAGTCTCTCCCGGTGCCAGTCTCTCCTCATACCAGCCTCTCCTGGTGCCAATCTCTGCTCTTGCCAGTCTCTCCCGGTGCCAGTCTCTCCTCATACCAGCCTCTCCTGGTGCCAATCTCTGCTCTTGCCAGTCTCTCCCGGTGCCAGTCTCTCCTCATACCAGCCTCTCCTGGTGCCAATCTCTGCTCTTGCCAGTCTCTCCCGGTGCCAGTCTCTCCTCATACCAGCCTCTCCTGGTGCCAATCTCTGCTCTTGCCAGTCTCTCCCGGTGCCAGTCTCTCCTCATACCAGCCTCTCCTGGTGCCAATCTCTGCTCTTGCCAGTCTCTCCCGGTGCCAGTCTCTCCTCATACCAGCCTCTCCTGGTGCCAATCTCTGCTCTTGCCAGTCTCTCCCGGTGCCAGTCTCTCCTCATACCAGCCTCTCCTGGTGCCAATCTCTGCTCTTGCCAGTCTCTCCCGGTGCCAGTCTCTCCTCATACCAGCCTCTCCTGGTGCCAATCTCTGCTCTTGCCAGTCTCTCCCGGTGCCAGTCTCTCCTCATACCAGCCTCTCCTGGTGCCAATCTCTGCTCTTGCCAGTCTCTCCCGGTGCCAGTCTCTCCCGGTGCCAGTCTCTCCTGGTGCCTGGCAGCTCCCGGGAGGGGTTCTGAGCTTTAATTCCCAAGGGGTTGGGATGTGGTTGATGCCAGCGTGTGGTACCAGCGCCGCTATGGAATCAGCGGGAACAGGGCAAGGGCGCTGCTTCCCAATGCAGAAAGAAATCCAAATACTCAGTGAACCAACAAGCTCAGTGGAGCTGCTTCTGAAGCAGCACCAAAAAATGGCATTTTTACGGTGAGGGACATGGAGGGTGCTGTGGCTTATCCACAGTGTTTGTCCTGAACCCCAGTGGGGAAAGCTTTATATTTGCAGCAGGTTTTTTTGGCAAGTTAATCTTTCATCTGGGACCACCTTCTTCTAAAATAACAATAATCAAATCAACGGATCCATAAGTTAGGACGGTAGTGTAATATCACCTTTATTTTTATTCTCTTTTAATTTTATTATTATCTTTTATCACTTCTATTGAGTTTTAGGCTAACAAAAAGAAATCACAAGTAAACTAATTATGGTGGCATTGATAAGAATTTAAAGATAGTTGCCTTTTTGCCGCTTGATTGGGAAAAATAAGGTTCAGTAAATTCTGGCTAGATAGAGGAATGTCAGTGAGATGGGTAAAAAACAAAAGCCAGGAGTGATGAGTGTTTTGGTGACTCAGACTTGTAACACCACACGAATTAACAACCCCAGTGAACTGTCACAGCAACCTGGGGTTGGTTTCCTTTGTGCAGTTAAAATCCCTGCTCTGTCGGTCCCACTTTTTATACCTCCTGAGCAAGTTGAATGAGATGGTTCATCTGGTGCCCCAGTATCTGTCATCACTCACTGGGAACAAAGGAGATGGAACTCAAGTGTGAGCTTTTATCCCAAAATATTTTATAGATATGGATTTCCTGTAAGTTCATTTAATTCAGTTGTAATGGTTGGCGTTTTGGAGTTGTGCTGGTTCTTTTTGTACATGGATTTCTGCCTATAAATCTCAAAAATCCTTGTGACCTTAATTTCACCTCAAGTTTTGGGCTTTTTTTAGTTTGCTTGTTTTAAATAGGTTATTTCAAGCATATTTTTATCTTGAAATAAAAATTACTGAGAATTTTGTACATTGTACATAATCGAACGTAAAAGAGGAAAAATTCAAAGCATTGAACAGCACCACCATTTACATCTAAAGGAAATTATTTTTAGTGTTAATAATATAGTTACATTACAGAAGAACAACTTTGATGTTGCACATTCTCCTGCATCATCAGCATTACTGTCAATTACGCTTCAGCTGAATAATCTTTCACTGGGGATGGTGTAAGAGGCAAAAGATTGTGAAAGAGATGTGTGTGCCATCAAGGACAAGGAAAGTGAACATCGTTTCACTGTTCAAATGTTACTTTAAAATGCTTGTCTACGTTTGATCTGAATTTTAAGCATACGGTAACATATATTTAGTTTCTTATTCTGAAGTTAAAGCACAGTTAATTCCCTGGGATCCCAAAATGCCAACAGTTATGTGAATAATTTATCAGGCTTCAAAACCAGTTTTCTTGAGCATAATAGTGAAAATATAAATATGCAGTAACAGCATTGTGTTTATACAAGTTTTCTTTTTTTCTTAATGCATTTAGCTGTGGTTATTTAAGGCCTTATTCTCACAAACAAAATGTATGTATATAAAAATGGCCCTGAAAACCCACAAATATAAAGGTATTGTTTAATCCTTCTTTTTTTTTTTAATATTAATACTGAAGCTATTTTATCATTAGAATGCCAGAAATAGATGGATTTTGGTGCTCATATTGTACTGACCTGATGGAAAGGGTGTGAGGGGCAATACATCTCCTGCACTTGAGGCTGGTAGCAGTACAAGCCAGGCTGCCCTTCCAGCGGGGATGTCCTGAGCTTCATGTCTGAGTCCTGCGGGAAAACATTTAAGGAATGACTTACATTTTGTACATCTTGAAGCCCAGGGATTTGGGAAGACAACTGGAATTTTTTTCATCAACTGCTCATAGGTTTTGCATTAAACTCCTCTGACCTAGATGAGTGTTTATCCAGGAAATAAGAGATTTAGATCAATTTCCTCCTTAACCTGAATGGCTGCAATCCCCAGGTATGTTCCCTGACAACATCTCTCCATTCCCTGGTCTTAATCCAATTAAGAATTTTGTTTTAACCCTTCTGTCTTTTGGGAGCCCTCCAATTCTTTGTCTCACGGTCACTTAGAACCAGCTTAGGGCCCTCTCCTGGCAGGTGGAGTCCCTGTTTTTGGCTGTGTTAGATGATGAAGACACACTCTGCACCTTGGATTGCAGCAGAGATACCGTGCAGATCCTGGGGCGTAATTTAATTTGCTTTCAGGGATCTCTGCTGCCCTAAATAGACTCCTGTCTCTATCTAGCATTGGAATTAGCCCAGGTAACTTAGCACTTCACACACCGTACACAGACCTGGTATTTAACTTTTGGCAGTTCTGGTGTCTCAGAGTTTCTCCTCTGTGTGCATGGAGAGAACTGCAGCTCTGCCGAGGGGCTGTAACAAATCTGAGAGATGTCCTCATGCTTGAAAAATACTGGTTTGTGAACTTCTGTATCTTGAAAGTAGTAGCCCATGGCAACTACTGTTGTCATGAAGAATTTGGGTATTTAGGATTCATGTGTCGTGTCTGACCGACAATCGTTTGGCCTTGCACATCTGTATGAGGATTGTGTTCAAACAGGGAAAGACCTTACATTAGACATTTGGACAAATAAATTGGATGTGTCTAAAGAAGTTTTTCCTGAGCTCTAGAGTGTAACTTGACAGGCCACTAAATGTCCATGGAGTAACATTAAGAGATAAGACAATAACGCAAAAAGTATATTTTTGCCATTGAAAACAGGCAAAAGAACTCCAAAAAATACTGACCATGACTTGTGAGGTGTGATCCTGAGCCGTGGTGCTGTACTGGAGGCTGTTACACCACGGCTGCTCCGTGGAGATGTTTGGGATGTGTGTAGGAAATGACTCTGACTCGTCAGGACCTGTAGGTCCTGGTAGACCCTCAAACCCATGGTTTTTGAAGGGCGAAGCTTCTGGTGGGAGGGCTTGATGTGCTTCCTGGAAAACATCTTCGCTGACCTGCCTCTTGTAAGGGTGGAAGGGGTTCCTGCTGCTCTTGAGGAACCCGTCGTAGTTTCCCACTGTGCTTTCCTCGTAACTGTACCGCCGGAATTTTTCTGGACTGAAAGATGCTTTGAATTTGTTCTTGCCACAGTGAATTCCGTGGTTTGTAGGGTATCTCCCATGAATTTGGTTCTGGGCTGGGGAAGCAGGGCTGGGGCTGTGAGAAGACTCTGAGCTCTTTCTTTCTGTCCTGAGGCCTGACTCATACGGTTGACAGCTGTAACTGGGATTATCCTGCAATGAAATATTGGCATGAATTTATTTAGGATTTGTACGAGCAAATTTGTATTATTTACATTACATATTTATATAAAATATTAATATTTTAAAAATACTTTATTGACAATAAGTATAACAGTACTAGTTCTAGCCACCTTCATGCAGAGAAGCCCTAAAAGGTCTAAATGGTTTTCTGGTTACTTGGTGGTCAAAACTGTTCAGAAATAAATTAATGAAAACAAGGTCAGGTTGGTTGGAGCTTTGAGCAACCTGGTCTCACGGGTGGCATCCCTGCTCATGGCAGTGGGTTGGAATTGGATGATCTTTAAGGTCTCTCTCAACCCAAACCAATCTGTGATTCTATAAGGAAATCAAACTTTCCTTGAAAAACAGGGTGTCTTAGGTAACCATTGACTAGCTGGTCTGAGTTTCAGGGAAAAGATGATTTGTGATCCAGTGATGAAAGATGAAATGACAGGAACGTGATAAGTGCAAGTCTTGTCGTATGCAAGTTTAGTCAAATGAGCTTGTTCTCCCACTGTGATGGTGTTACACGCCGCCAGGCTGTTGGTGGTTACACCACTTCCTTCCTTACGGTGGCCACGCTCCTTCCGAGAGACAAGCAGGCTCTGGGCAGACGTTTTAACCTCCTGCCTGTCTCATCTCCTCCCACCCTTTTTGCACTTTAGCAAAAGGAAAATAACAGCTACCAAAGTGCTCTTTAATCTAGAGGAGAAAGGCTTAACGAGAACTGGTGCCTGGATCCTGACGCTGAAAATATGCACGTTTGCCCTGCCACCAGGGATGAGTCACCACCTGGATGCCTTTGAGAAGAGGTGTGTCATCTCCAGCAGGTCGGTGTGTTCAGGGGCGGGGAGATGGCATGGTCTGTGTCACACAAAAAGTCACACCAGATTACCGGGGGTTCCCTTCGCTCCTTCCCTCTCCGAATCCGAGCTGGCCTTAGAGTATTGTCGGAGAACTGCTAAAGGAGTGTGTGCCTTCATGGAAGAACCAGACTTTGACTTTGGGAAGTGCCAAAGGGAAGTCGCCATAAATCCAGGGCTTTCTGCAGGGGGACACGGCCCAGCTTTCCCAGTCCCTGGCGTGTGTGTTCAAGCCATTAATGCTTCCTGCTGTTGTGGACCTGCAGAAAGCAAGTCTGACCTCGTGGCACCTTTGGCTGCTCGTATGGACACAAACTTGCTTAGTTTGTAACTTCTTAATTCTTACGTCCTCACTCTCCTCTCTATTCCTCATGCACATGCTTATGATATCCCTCCTTGGACTATGAGATCTTTCCTTGGACTGGAGTTAAAAATGTCCTCCTTATATTTAGTTCCACAAACCCGTACGAATGGCAGGGCTGTCAATTCTCCACCTGGAATTTTCATAATAAGAGGATGGCAATGGCTACTTTCCTGTTGTCTGATGAAAAACATTACTCTCAGCTGTACTGTTGTTCTGAAACGCGATGAATATACATTTTGGAATATGGTTTTTATTCCAAAAAAGTCCCAAGGAATTGTGAGGTGGATGAAGTTGTCCTTTACAGGCAGGGAGGAGATAAAAAGGCTCTGCTGTCTCTTTGTCTACCTTATATTTATTTATTTTAGAAACAGCTTGGGAATGAACTATAAATACAGCATTTTTTCTGGGATTAGAAGTTAGATGGATCGATTGTTTGGTTTGTTTTTAAAGGAATAAGGGTTCTAAGAAATTGAATATGAAATTTAACACAGAGCTCAAGATCAGCTGGGGATAACTTGGGTTTTTACTCTCGAAGAATAAAACTTGCAATGTTTGCTTTGTTACCAGTACGTTTGGTGAGATGTAGTACAGCAATAGTTGACTTATTGTATTTGAACTTTGAAGAAAGAGAACAGGCCTGGGCCAGCTTACTCACACTTTGCTGAACTGGGGATATTGAATCCCCCTGTGCCTTCATGAAGTCTTGTTGGTCCCTTTCCAGAGTGTCCGAAGATGAAAATTTAATATTGGATTGATCTTGTAGTAGCGAAACCATTACCAAATCCACGCCAGACACAAACCCTGGAATGACAAAATCAAATTACAATAAACTTGTTTTAAGACTGAACGGATAAAACAGACTACCCTGTTGGGTGCTGATCACTAGACAGGGTTAGATAAGCCATAGCCCATTCTGAGAAATTCCCCGTACGGTTGAATCTTCTGGTTGACTCCTAAAGAAATATTCTGTAGATGCAATGACAGTGAAGATGTGATACGGAGTTACTGTGGACTCACCACACAATTTTTACAAAATTAGGGAATGTCTTTGTTTTGTGAAGGGCCATAAGTTAATGAAAATGTATTGCTTTGGAGTTAAGGCAAATTTAGCAATATCAGTTACTTGAGAGATTGTGGTATAAATACACCCCAGCTGCTTTCAGAGGGACTATACAAAAATCAAGAATCTTTCTCTATCCTTGCTCAGACTGATGGTTACAGCACACTTATATTTTCACTTTCTCTTTCGTTAGTCCCAATCCCTTCTGCTTTCCTGCTCTGTTTTGCATGATTAAATGTGTCTGAAATATGTAAATTCCTTCATCATTCCATACCTATTTTTGTTAGTTGGCCTCCTCTCAAGTTTCCTATCTTTGATCTTCGGCTATATAAGACATTTCTGACGGTGTTCTTTGGATTAAGAGGAAAGAATTTTATCTTCTGGTGTTTTGTTTTCTACCATGACTTTTTTCCCCCAGCCCTTGTTCACTGTAGGTGTACAGTAAAACCAAGGTAGAACTCGCATCCTCTTTACGTCTGGATGTAGCTTTGCCCCCAGTGTGTCCCCTGGGAAGGGGTTTGTGCTCCCACTGTGATCCCAGGTGTACACCTGCGGCTGGGGGGTGATGGGGGAAAGCCACTTAAAGTTGAGAGTTAATCTGCCAGGTCTTTGCCACGTGTTGAAATAGCTGTTAGGTAAATAACGAAGGGGGTTATGAGGTTTGGTTAACAAAGATATATCACCCAGAAATGTGGAAACCCTCATTTGTTTTATAGTTCAAAGAGGAATCTGTATTTGTGATGAGTAAGACTGCATTGCCCGGGGCCATAAAGCACAATGGGGCTTGGAAGTCAAGCCTAAGACCCATAGTAGTGTGTCAGGAAAAAATGGTGTTAGATAAAGTTCAGAAGTGTCTCAGGCACTGATTTTTCTCCCAGTGGCAGAACTGGAGGCTGCTGAGGGGGGTTATTTCTCCTCTTGAATGGAGCAGATGGGAAAACTGACAAGTAGGAAATATGCGAGTGCCTATTTGTAATCTGTAAGCGTTCCACACTGTCTGCCCTCTTAGTGCTGCTTTCCCTCCTGTTTTCAGGTCATACAAGGCTGTGCCTGACCTCCCTTCTATACTGCAGTATTTCAGCTCAGCTGGCTGATTTGTGGTCTGAAGCATTAGAATTCTTTAAAAACCTTTTGCACAGGTAGGATTCTCGCCTGTTGGCTCCTGCATTATGAGACATTTGACAAATGGTCACAAATGAAGAAAGAGGAGGAGTTTGGTTTTGAGAAAAACACGTTAATGAGAAAAAAGCAAATACGTAAGTCAAAAGGCTCTGATTGCAGATATAATATTGCCTGAAACTTTTCTGTTCTCATTATGTTTGCCATTAGGATCTGGGACAAAACAGGTGTCCCTGCCCATGGCAGGGGTTTGGAAGGGGATGATCTTTAAGGCCCCACGCTGCATAGGGAAAGTGTTGGGGGTTTTGTTGGTGGGGGTTTTTGCCAACTCCAAACCACTTTGCATTGTTAATATAGATTTTAGCAAAGAGAAATCAGACCACTTACTGACAAACCTTTAAGAGAAGAAATTACGGTCAGGGGCGGTTGCCAATAGTTCAGGATGACAATAAATCATTTACAATAAACTGTTCCTGGGAGACAGAGCTTAAGGAAGTTGGGGGTTGCCTGGATGTAGGATGTGTTAAAGAAAACAATGACGCTTTGATTTGGAAAGAGGTATCTGATTATCCCAGATGTAGCTGGAACCATCTCATGTCACTTTGAGTGCTGTAAATGTTGCGTGACAATCCGAGGCTCCTACGATGAGATACCTATCTCTGAAACAAGAAAATAGTGAGAAAGTGTAACCTCAGCTGCGTGTTTGGGTCAGCAAGGCGGCAGCAGCTGATCTGTTTGCTCTGCCTGGCTGAGTCCCAGGGCAGAGGTCCAGGCTCCAAACAATGGCCGGGTTTGTGTCCCTTGGAGGGTGTTCTGCAGGGGACACACTGGCCCAGAGCTGGGCACTGGGCTGCCCCAGCCACCCCGGCCCCGGGAGCACCCTCTCCATCCTGGCCGCTGAGGAAGGTGCGTTGGGATGTCCCCCAGCCCATCCTTCATCCCCCGTGCCTTGCCCTGAGCAGCTCCCGGAGCCCTCTCTGACACTGGCTGGTGAGGGGCTCCCTTCTCTGCCCCCTCCCCAAAACACTAAATCACCTTTTTCATCTCCACATCACACAGATGTTTTCAGATGCAAGAAAGAAAGAACTATTGGGGATTTTTCCCCCTGAGTCTTTTTTTGAGGAAGAAGTCAGAGAATTCATGAAATTTCAGAATTCCGTTTTTCAGTTTATAGTTAAAAATCTGTTGTATGTTGTCAATAATGTCAAGTTCCAAATACTGTAAAGTGCCCAAAATGTTGTGACTAACACTTGTCATGTATACAGGAATATTTATACACACAATTATTTATGGGAAATGTTCAGAAGAAAAATAATTTATTGAGGAGAATCAGATTTTTTTTTGTTATGGCTTTCAGTGAATTCAAGACCTTTCTAACATTATTGCTGCCAGGCTGATGTGGAAGGTTCTGCTGGCTCATGGTTGGTGATAGCTGTTGCTGATCTCTGAGGTCCTTGTCACTAAGCCTTGCCCCATTTCTAGGAGGCATTTTCAGGAGCAGGGTTTTAAAATCTGCACAGCCCAGCACTAAACTCTGGTTTAGCCACATGAATTTCTTACTACTACTTTGCTTCTCTTTACAAGATGTATTGGACCTTGATTACAAGATGCTTGAGTAAGTTTACAGGTCGTCTAGGTATTGTAATGCCTTCTAGATTTTTATCTGGTAGTGAGTTTGTTTAATTTAACTATGCTATTTTTGCATTGTTATACAAGGGATCTGAGCTCAGTTCTCTCATGGTTAGCTAGCAGTTACTGCCCATATTTCGTTACCTCTTGAAATGACTTTTGCATATTTGGTGGAAAATAAGGTTAATTCATCAGAGCCATGATAATCTCAAGTATGAGTGAATAAAATCTGTAGCCATGTGACTCCTTGCCCGCCTGTTTGCATGGGAAGCGTTGGCTGCCTGCTGAACAGGGGCTGTCAGGGGGGAAAGAGGCTTTGGATGCAGCTGGGTCCTGATGTTACATCTCCATGTAAATCAATTCCTATGGAATAGTTATTCTGAGAGGGATATAAACAACCTGATTGTTACAATACTGACTGATTTTATGTGGATGTATTTGGCTTTCAGAGCTCCATAGAAGTGTAGATGTGAGTGTAGAATTGGGAGGGGGAATAATTCCATTTGAGTTTGGGTCTGAGACTTGTTATGTAATCTGGCCCTTGACTAGAATAATAATAAACTTAATTTGATAAATGTAACCAGGGTAAGTTGCCTAGTGGGGCACTTCAGGGTTTAGGATTAACTCTAACTTAGTTTATTATTTTCACTAGAGGTTTGACAGAAAGTAAAGGGATTGATGGCATCCACATGTGGGAGTAAATTCAGATTGTGTGTCACGGCAGATATGGCAGGAGGGAGCTGGGAGCTGGAAACACAGTGGGATTATGAAATGGCAAAAGATGTAATGAAAATCAGAAAAATTATGGAGAAGGAGCCTGGATCCAGCAATTCTCTGCAGAATTAAAACGTGACAGACAGTGTGGTGATCTGCAGGATCACGGGCATTAAGAAGTCTAACAAAATTCCAGGTCACCTGCAACAAGGTACTGAATTCCTGGCAGAGGATCACTCTTGAATTATGGGGGCGTGTTTTTGTTCGTTTGGGGCTTCCCGTGGGCAGAGGCTGAGTGAGCACCGGGGGCTCTGGGCTCCTGTAATTGCCCCCCTGCCCGACCGAGCCTGCTCTCCAGGAGCTCTGGGACCTCCAGGTGCCTCCTGGCCCAGAGGAGGAGGGAACGTTTACAGCAGGTGCTCAGTCTGCTTTAGGAACATATTTAGAGACTGCTACAACTGTCTGTATAAACAAACTTTTTCCAAGCATAAGAAAGGCATTTATCCTAAGTTTATTTTATGGAAAAAAACATTTTTAGAAGCAGAACCAGGACATTTTTCTGCATAGTAAACATAGAAAAGTATAGATGTGATGTTCCTCTCACTGTGGTCTTTGGTCCAGGTTCCCATCCTTACATCAACATTTTGGTCTTTCGTCTTTACTGTTTTATCCTGCATCTGTTACTCCTGACACCAACTGAGGGCAGAGGGACACGGCTGTCCCTGCAGAGGATTTTGGGTTTTATTAATATTTCTTGTATTTTCCCCTTTTCTAGCTTTTTGTTATTTGTGAGCCCTTCCTTGATGGATTTCTAGTCCTGCTAACACCTTCCTGGGATAGGAGGACAAAACCAGGTGTAGGCACACGTGGTGTTTACACAGCAGATGCTCTCCAAGTACACAGAAATTCACGCAAAATAGAGGCAAGCAGATCATAAGGGTTTCCCTCAGTCGCATTCCAGGTCCTATTTGCTGTAAATATATATTTTAACTCTAATTCTAAAGTATTGATTTATGCAGAAATAGAAAATAGAGCAAAAAATCATGCAGTATGTCTGCCATAACGACACTATGAGAACTACCATGTTTCTTGTAGACTGGGCCAACCCATCATTTGGGAAGGCCTTGACAGGGAAAAGTCCCTCAGAGGCATTGGACGTGTATAATTAGCTCAGCAAAAAGGGAACTCAGCACTGAACAGAAACCAAGCATGGAAAAATTTAGCTGAGAAGGTGAAGGAGCAGGTCACGTGGACTTGGTTTTCCCCGCACCTCTTCCTCGTATTAGCAAACACTAATACATCTTTCCAGCTCCACCAGCTGGCCTAATAAAAGAGATGGCAGCCGTCCCCACCAGCTCTGCAGCTCTGCTGGTACTTTCAAACCCCGTCCTTTGCATACCCTGTGCTGTTTTCGGGACAAACGGCTGTGCAGTTTCCCGAAGGAGGGGGATGAATCTCATGGCTTTGTAGCAGACATTTGAGTGTGAAGGCAGAAGGGTCCAAGGGCTGGAGTGGCTTTCCTGACCCAGGCACCGTGTGACTGTGTGGTGGGTGACCAACCCAACGGGTGGGTGGGTGCTGGGGGTAACAGCAGCACCCACTGCTGTGTGTGCACCCCGGGCACGGGGGCACTCTGGGCCAGGGGAGCTGCAGCGAGCACAGCAGAGCTATTGGTACAGTCACCTGACTTACAAAACAGAACCCTAGGAAGAGGTAAAGGTCCGACCGCCCTAGCCAATAAATTCAATAGAGATAAGGAGGTACGTCCTTTGGCTCAGACATTCATGAACTGCAGATTGCTGAGAGCCAGGAGAATGCACTAGGGAGAGATCACTTTGCTCTCCAGCAGTCCCCGCACCTGTGCTTCGCTCTTTCCTTTTTTTATAGCCATGTTTCACATCAGGATTTGTCAGCTTCAGTGTCCCTTTCTCCTACAATTATGCAGGAGTCTCCTACATATTGCTTTATTCACCCTTTCCTTTCCTCTCCCTGCAATGACAGTCCATGTCACTTTACTTTCTTCTATCATGTTATAATCTCTTTTGATATATTTCACTGAATTTCTTTCCCCTCTTTGGCTATTCTGGTTCTTAGTTTCCAAAGCAGTCTATGAGCTATCCACACTATTTTCTACATCCACAGTATTTTCTGCAAGATCTCATTTTTTAGAGTCCTCCATGAAATTTGAATGGAAAAGCAAATATCAGTTGGTTTTAAAGACAGCTGCTAAGAGATGAGATCAGTTAATGTTTCAAAATATGTGAGAACCACTGAGTGAGATAACAAATAGTGTGGGTCAGGGATTGTCAGCTACTCCATACCCCAAATATAACAAGTTGTGGCCCTGTTCCTTGTTGCTTCTGTGTTAGTGTAAGAATGGATGATTAATAGCAAGCTGTTGCCATGGATTCCCTATTGACAGCTCTAGGGCTGCGTGCGTGTGTGTACCCTACTGATGTCCCTGGGAACACCGTGCAGGGGGGACGTGGGGGACACACGGCGTCGGGGTTTGGGGAGCCTCGTAATTTGCTTTTCGTTCCTTTTCCCTCTGGGTGAGTCATGCTCGTCTCCCTGTGACTTGAGAGTTCATCCTGGGATCTCATGCCATCTTTGTGCCTTTATGAGAAGGTGTGGATGATGATCCACCCTAATGGTTTCTGTTGCTGGCTGTGGCAGCATGTTTTATGACGGGCGTGGTACATTCCCATTTTCTCTGTTGTGCATGTACAGCCCCACCCGTGGCCACTCCCACCCTCCCACTGGGGATCGCCCACAGTAAGCTCTGTAATTACCTTTATTTGATCTGAGGACTGGATTTGGGAATCTTATTTGCACAGTCGTAAGCTGAGTATGTTAAAAAAACAACAAAAAAACCTTTGAATGGCTGATTCACCAAGCAGGGATGTGTTCAGTGGAGGAACAGCAGAGACACCAAAAACCCAGTTGAGGGACAATTTAACTGAAGTGTTTTTTTGGTTTTTCTTTGGAAATATGAGACTACGATATAGGTAGACAGGTAGAATTTCACCTGTTATTGCCTGTTGTGAGTTCTTAATGTCAGCAGGTAGAGCTGCCCTAAGTGATGGTTTTAGTTGGGACAGATTCTGTTGGGTTTACATGGAATTAAACTGAATCAGTTCAAACTGCACTTGGCACTTGTTTTACGTATTTACTTTGGGCTATGCAGTGCAGTTTACACAAAACGCCCAGTAGAGAAAAGACATTGTATGCAGTCAGTAGCACAGCACTAGTTCAAGCATTTATTTTCTGGGGGAACCTTTGAAAAGAAAAAAAAACCCAAAATGAAAAAAACCAAAACCCAACATAAAAGCCCACCCAAACCCCAAGACTAAAGCTCCTTCTCTGACTCCAGAAGATCAAAGGTCTTTCAGCATCCACCTAACAACCAGTAGCTAATGCAGCTGCTGCAGTGCTGGGCTCTGCTGACACCTGCTCTAGGCATGCATGAGAAATGGTGCATATAAAGCAGGGAAGATGGAGGAACAGGTCATGGAGGATGGTATTTATGCTTCACCTTCCGGTGCTGGCAGCAGCCTTTCTGTCCATGAACCACCCGTGGGGTTCCCCTGCCTGCGGTGGTCAGTGCTGGCTCGCACGTTAAGGTCATACTGGGGAAACTGGGCTGATCCTTTGGTGACCAGCAAGAGCTTTTGACAAGATGCTTCACCACAAGGTTCTCAGGGAACTAAATATGCCCTGAAATTCTAAATATACTCCAAAAAAGTCTTTGCCTGGATGAATATTCAGTTAAAGGACAAAATGAAAGGTAAAAGTGAGTGATCTCACGAGGAAGGAGGTCACTGGGGTCATCCTTGGGGTCTGCTGAGACATGGTGGTACCGAATGTGTCCACAAAAACAATGGGAAAAGAGGGGAAAAGAGCCACGACCAAATGTGCAGATGATGGTGCTGTTCTCAATAGCTATGATGAGGATTAGGTGGGAGGAATAGCAAAAAGGTGTGATGAGATTCAGTGGTGGGACATTTAACCTTCCAGCAAAACCTACGGAGAAGGTAAAAAGGGCTGCAAGTCTGACCCAAGGTCTAGACCAGTTTCCATGTGAGGAATAAGCAGGCTCTGGCCTGGAAAAGGGAGGGTTGGCAGTGGTGTCAGAGTGGAGGAGATGCCTCGAAGCACTGGTGGCATGGACAGGGGAGCGGGCAGTGGGGTCCCCTCCTCCTGACCCAGGGCTTGGGGCTTCCAAACCACCACAAGGAGGTGGCTCCTTCCACGGGGGCAGCTGAGCTCTGCAGGGCCCCACACAGGGCTGGGCACGGGGAAACTGCCGGGGACTCAGGGCAGGGCTGGACACGGCCCTGGGAGGAAAAGCCACTGTGCCTTGTTAACCAGAGGGGGGCCAGTTCTGGGAGAAGAGGTCTGTGAGTGGCGAGCTCTGTGTGGTTTTCACAAGCTTTCCCCGGGATTATTCTTGTCCATGGCTGGAAATGGGATACTGGGCTAGATGGGTCTTGGCTTTCCCCCAGGATGGAGGTTTTTCAGAGCCATGTCACTGACACTGCACTCTGTTATAACACATAAACCCAGAGAATATGTCATGTGTCAAGGCCATGGGCTCTCTGCGGTGTAAGAGGTGACTTATTTCCAGGAGGATACAGTTTCCTCCCTGCAGAGGCAAAATACTAGTTAGGGAAAAAAGAGAGAGACAGAAAAAAGAAGTAGGCAAAGAAATAAAAAGGCAAATGGCTGATTATCCCAACACTCTTGTCTCCCTGCCCCCAAAATTACAAAGTCAGTCTCACCCCAGCTGAGAATTTGCTTTTGTACTTTAAAGCCTTGTCTTTGGAATTCCCAGGAAAACATGGGACAGACACACTGAAGATTAAATGAGGGATAGTTTGGAGATGAAAGAACCTTATGGGAAAATACGGCCTGACATTGTTTTGCAAAACGAGTAACATACAAGTATGATAATCTTTTAGGGAGGAATAGCTGGCGGGAAGAAGATGAAACACGAGTGATTAGAAATTAGGAAGACTAAAAGAAAGGGGTGGGGGGAAGGAAAAGCAAACCCAACATGGTGAACAGAACTAGAGGTCATGCACGAAGGCATTACACTCCTCAGCAAGGACTGTGTTCACTGTCTGTAAGGTTTGGAAAGCTTAATGTTTGCTGTTAATATAAGTAAAAAGGAAATTCCCAGGGCAGGGGTCAGGATCTGAAAAGGAGGGAGGGTATGAAACAGGCTCAGGTAACACCATCTGTATTTACAGCAATGGAATGGAAGACAGTGTAAGGGTCTCTCAAATCCCTGCTGTGGCCACATTGTTCCTCCCCCCAATGGACCTGCCCTCCCTCCCTGCCGAGCACCCAAGGCTTGGCCTTCCCTTTCCCTGCCTCGTCCCCTGCCCTCGCCCTCTGCTGCTCCCACCGCTTTTCCCAGTGGCCAATTTTTTCATCGAGCCTGTTTTGGTCTCCCTGTTTTGGTCTCCCAAACGCTGTGTCCTTGCTGTTAACAAAAGTATCAAGAATAGCTATTTGAGTTTTAATGTAATTCTTTCATCTACTTTAACTCTTTGGGGAAAATTCTTTGAGCTTTGTGAAAAGTGTTTCTTCTAAAAAAAAGGGCAAAACAAAGCAGAGTTTCTTTCCCCAGTTCTCTTTGCTGTTGGGAGTTTGAAAGCACATTGTTCAAGCCAGTGGGATTGACACTTTTGGTGCAAAATTTTCCCAGAATGGTGGGACTTGTGTAACTGGGATGGATTTTCCAGCCAGGTTCATGCGCCTTGTGGAACGTTTTTATGTTAATTTAAATTTTTGCTCAGCAAAACCATTGAGAAGGAAGTGCCCAAACTTGTGATGCACAGAGCCCTCTCTCAGGGTTTCAGACTCCGAAGGATTCAATCAGCAGAGTAACAAAGAAATGGAGACCATCATACAAGTCTTTTTCATGCTTAAATATCTTGACTTTTTTAGGAATATCCAAATGAATAGAGAATCTCCTTCAAAAGCTCTGCCTGTACTCAAAATAGTATATCTGCTTTCCACTGCTCCCTAACAAATTCCTAATGCAATCATTTTGTGTGTCTGTCACTCTGCTGGGTGGATTCTTTCAGTGCAAGCGTGTCCACTGTACTGATAGTTGAAACAACAAATATGCTTTTCATTTTTTCTGTCCCAAATTGTGGCTAATTGTAATATCCTCTGGCAAAGTATGAAAAAAAATTAAAACTAGGTTAAAAAACCCCACAAAACCTGGAAAATGCGAAGTTCACACTCTGTAAGGAGAAATTGAGCTCTATTACACAGTGGGCACTTCTCACTTGTAGCAAGGCCCTGACAACTTGAGAAAATAGAGATTTCTTTCCCCACAAGACGTGAGGTAATAACCCCCTTGAAAGGAAGGGCAGGAATTTCGCAGAAACAGCAAAGATCCCAAAACTGTGTGTGCAAAAACAGTTTTGCAATAAACAGCCTGAATAAACAGTCCCTGGTTCACTGAGGAGGCATCATTTAAGCAAGAGCAGTGAATTATGTACACATCCTGGGTGCTGTTACAAAACCCTTAAGAGAGATGAAAATTAGAAGCGAGAAAAAGGCTGAAATTAATTAGGGCTCACACAAGTCCTGCATTTCCCCCCTGTGCTCATGCTGCTATTGACACACGGATATCACCGTGCAGATTATGAAGCCTCAGAGTCATCCTGGGACGTTCATTGCCCCTCTGCCAGGGGCTGTGTTTGTCCCCTCCTCAGTGTGAAAAATTAATTCCTTTATTGAAATGGAATCTCATATTTTTGGGAGCTGCTGGCTATAAAGAGGTTGAAACTAGGCTTATTTCTTCTCTTAAAATATTACATTTCAGTGATACATAAAACATAATTAACTGATCTAAGGGGATTACCACATTAAAGGCCGAGATGTAAAACTAAACCTATTACAAAAGCCATTCTATTTTCTTATACATAAAAAATAATGCAAATTAAACTTTTTATAGGTGTTTGTTTTTAGCACATTAAGCACAGCTGATAAAGAATATTCATTAAGGGACTAGAAATACAGTTTTATATTATTGCTGACTAGGTTCTCTGACTAGTAATTTCAGGGGAAAAAAAAGTAATTGATATTTTAATATATATTTAGATTTTACAAACCCGCAAAAATCTGTATCAAGATCGATAATGGCAATGACTCAACAATTTGCCTTCTCCTACAGACCTCTATGGGTAATATAATTTTTCACTTGATCTAGTGTTTTAGTTTTCTCAGATTGACTAAACAAGTACAGGACTAAATTTATAATATTACAGCATTTTGGGGACTCCAGGGTGTGATGCAAAACCAGAATGCAGTATTATGGATTCAGTAGGAGAAAAACAGATGTTAACAAGGGAAAGCAGAATCCTGAACAAAGAGCATGTGGCTTGGAGACTTTGGAGATGTTTATTCATTAATTCATGAATGAATGCCTTGAAATCAAAGAACGTATTTTATGCTTTTTGCATTCACATATTTCTGATTATGATTTAATATTTTTCGTATGGAACCCACAATTTTATGTGGCTCTGTATGTGCATGTGGCAGCTCTCAGTTGTGAAGTGTCAGATGTGCTCTGCCAAGGCGATCTGTGCTTGGGATGAGTTTTAGCTCAGTCTGTTAAAGGCATTTCTGGAGGAGAAGCCTTTGCCTGCCTTGGCTCTTCTTTGCTGGGGCAGAGGCATCAGTTCCTCCTGCAGAGCTGACAGGTGCTGCTTTTCACAGCCACTGTCCCTAACTGGCCCCGAGGTGTGCAGAGCAGGGCCGGCACGGGAGGTGCAGCCGCGCTGAGGCTGGAGGGCACCTCTGCAGATGAGGATCCACTCGCCCTGCTCAGCACCAGCTCGGCTTGGTCGGGGAGGAGGGACAGCTAAAACCCCCCCGAGCCTGGTTTCCTCTGGCAGGGAAACGTGGGCCCTGTGTCTGTTCCCAAACACGCGTGTGTGTTTGGACATTGCCATCCCTAACGAACCCAGCGTCGAATCTGCCTTGCTCAGCCAGGGTAAAGGAATTCTCTGGTTTGCTTTTCTGTATGGCCTTTCTTTCCTTCTCTCTTTCCAAGCTAAATATTGCCAGTGATAATTTTCTTATTGTCATCCTTGACATATCTTAATTTTTTTTTTTTTTTGAGAAACTTGGTGCTGCCGGAGTGGGGAGTATACAAGAACTGCAATCTTTATTTTGTCAAGAATGCATATATTTGTTTGGGTAGTTATGAAATAAAGGTGGGAATGTGACTCTTACAGGTTTCATAGAACCATGGGCAAGTGGTGTAGATCCGTAATATGCTTATTTTTCATAATTCCATGATGATAAAATTCAATTATCCGTATTTTTGCATTCAAGGAGTGAATACTGACTGTCAGTTTCAGTATTTACAGTTCCCACGTTATTATTCTCTATGGAATTTCACTTTGTCATTCTTTCTGGTTTTTTTTAGCTTAACAGTGTCTTTACATGTGGGAAAATATCCTCTTCCTGTATAGCTGATCCTTTACTAGTTTTGTTGAGTGTCTTTTTTAAAATGGGTATTTCTCTGGAGGCTTTGACCAATGGGGAACGTCATTAATTTAAGCCAAATTTTTCAGCCCCTTTTGCAGTCCTGTTGAGCCTTTCTGCAGATTGATGCATGAATCTGACTGACTTTCCCTGGTGAAAACAGTCTCCTGCAGTATTTTTATGGAGTTAGAGAGGGAAAAAAGAGCAGGTGTGACTGAATTGTGCTGGTTTTTAGCTGTTAATTTTGTCTGCTGAACACTCCTGCTGGCCAGTGCATGTCAGATTGAGCTGCAGGGCACTCCACCTCTGGGAGGATGGGCAGAAATCCAGGGAGCCTTTACTAGATTGCCAGTGAGTCTTGACCATTAAATGAAAATTCTATGAGGCAAAGAGCTTTTCCACCCCAGTACAGGTGTTTTGTGCCGTGTACTGAACGGATATATACCTGGAGACATTAACCTTCCATAGATTTAAATAAGTAGCATTATTGCTCGACACATCAGAAGGCTGTGTGCAGACTGTCCCGAAAAATTACTTTGCTTTCATGGCTAATCTTGAAAATGTTGGTCCTAGTATGTAATTTTTTCAGTGCTTTGAAAGGTTCTTATAAGAGATGTTGGACAAGAGTGTTTGTTGGATGTTACCAACGCAGAATTCAGGGGTCACAAAGCTGACCCCAAATCCCTACGGTAGGTTGGGTGCTCTCTGGACACTCTGCATTTCAAAGGAGAAAGAACCCATCCCACATCTATTCCTGGGTGGAAAGTAGGGCAAACGTTAATTAGTGACCTTAAAGCACAGTGGCAAACTAACGGGGCGATGGCAGGCCGGAGGATGGGGAGCTCTGGCACACCAGAGGATGGGGAGCTCTGGCAGGCTGGAGGATGGGGAGCTCTGGCACGCCGGAGGATGGGGAGCTCTGGCACGCCGGAGGATGGGGAGCTCTGGCACACCGCAGGATGGGGGGCTCTGGCACGCCGGAGGATGGGGGGCTCTGGCACGCCGGAGGATGGGG
>VWZG01004227.1:566108-591669 GCA_013396735.1 Grallaria varia | reverse complement strand
GAGGATGGGGAGCTCTGGCAGGCTGGAGGATGAGGGGCTCTGGCAGGCTGGAGGATGGGGGGCTCTGGCAGGCTGGAGGATGGGGGGCTCTGGCAGGCTGGAGGATGGGGGGCTCTGGCAGGCTGGAGGATGGGGGGCTCTGGCACGCCGCAGGATGGGGAGCTCTGGCACGCCGGTGCCGCCTGGCCGCAGCCCCCATGGCAGAAGGGCTGTGTGCCCCCCTCCCGGCACGGCGCTGACCCTTTGCCCGCAGCGGCCCCAGTTCAATTCACCGCAGGGGATGGAGAGGGTCATCTGAAATCACTGCCCGGCCACAGCTCTCGGGCCCCGAATTCGCTGAGTGCAACTGCATAGGCAGCACTGAGAGGGGTAAAACAGAGTCCCCCTCCTGGAACTGGGAAGGGCCGGGGAATTACAGGCGGCAGATTTGACTGGAATTCCAGGGAAGTACAAAATCTAGAAAACCACCAGACTAAGGCGGGGTCAAAAGGCAAAAGTACAAGTAATTTTGAGTCTGCTGAGAAGGAATTTTCTGCCAGTGCAGTTTCCCTAGGAGGGGGAGAAGGTGTCCAGGTAACACAGGGGACGTTAGCGAGGCTCCTGTGCTTTTGCCCGGGATGTTCTCACAAGGAAGGTGAGAAAGTGGCTTTGAGAGAAAGCTGCAGCAGAGGGGAGGTACAGCCGAGGGGAGCAGAGCAGGGGGAGCAGTGGGGGACAGGCTGCTGCCCGAAGGACAGGGCAGCTGGAGTGGGTTTCTTAAAGGGCATGACACTACCTGGTATTTCCACTGATGACTTGTGATATACCGGAAAGGAGCCCTAATCAGATTTGGAGCCAGCTGAAGAGGGGAGGCTTTACCCACATATGTAGAGGACAGGATAAATATTCAAAAGCAGCCAGGAAAAACAATCTGAAGAAAGTAAAATGCAGGTCAGTAGCAGTGAGTTCAGCATCTAGGCAGGAATAACAAACCCTGAAGACAGAGAAGTGACAGGGGAGCAATTCTGCATGGAAAGCTCTTGAGGCTTTACTGGGTTGCAGGCTGAGCCTACATCAGCCACATCAGGGCATAATGAGACAGGCAGACAGGCTGGCCAGGGGGAGGTGCTGACAGAAACACCCCTTGGTAGAGGTTTGTGTTCTTGGTCGCTGCATTTTGATGAACTGCTCTCCAGTTTGGAGCGCACAGAAGAGGAGAGAGAATGGTCAGAGCCCTAGAAATTCTGGCTTATGGGGAAAGATTTACAGAATCAAGGTTATTTAGTCTGGAAGAGAATTTATGTTGCAGGACATTCCAGTTTGGTTTTCCCCCTCTTGCTTACTCTTCTTTGCTGCAGCTCGGGAGAACTGTGCCTAGCTGTTTAATTATTCCAGCTGGGAAAATAGTAAATTATTTCCTTCTATGAATTACTTACATTCCTGGGAGAACAGGTTCCTGTCTAATATTTCTGGCATCCTCCCATTTGCCCACAGAGGGGAATGTTGCAGGGACCTGTCCTGGCAGGTCTGTTGAACCAGCATTAGGAGTTTGCAGGGCAGGGATACCTCCCCATTCCAGGAGGGAAGGGAGGGCCAGGTGTGGAAGGTGTAAGCTGACACTGGATGAGCTCCTTTGAGAGGCTCCAACAAACTGGTGAGGCAGCAGTACAGAGGGAAACAAATTGGGTTAAAATGACAGCATGTTAACTTCATTACATGACTCTGATGGAACCTCACCCTCTATGCTTCATTCACTTCTGAACACTTCACCAACAGAAAGATAATAATGCTCTGGATTGCAGTAGCCCTGTCTCATCCAAACATCTTAAAATGATTTTACATTTATTTACTAAGCCTCAAAAGGCACTGTTGAGATTTGTAAAGGCTACACAGGAATCACTTCAATAACCACATGTTTAGCAGCTCCCTTCAGTATTCAGAAACATTTAAGAGAGCACAAAGAATGCAGGTTTCATTTGAAAATGTAGGGAATTTAGGTAGAAGACATATAATGACCTTATGTATTGTTATTTTGTTTATAAAATGCAAAAAAAAAAAAAAGTAGCTTTGTTGTTCTGTGGATGACTCAAAATTCCTACATCCTGAAGAAAATAAAGAATAATATATTCTTTCACCATTGTTTGGAATATGAATAGGGCTTGGAGCAACCTGGGCTAATGGAAGGTGTCCCTGCCCATGGCAGGGGGTTGGAACAAAATGGTCTTGAAGGTCCCTTTAAACCCAAACCATTTTATAATTCCATGTGGGCTCTTTTAATTACTATTGAAGGAAGAATAATGGTATGTAGCCCACTGGGGAAGGAGATGTTTGCCAAGAACCAGCAAGCAGAGGGTCAGAGTGAGGGGTCTCAGCTCTCCTGGCATGGGGGCAAAAGCACTGGCAGTACCTGGCGTGACCAGGACACGGTGGCACAAGAAGGGGTGTACAGGACTTAATTGATTTTAAAGCAAACAACCAAAACACAGGGTGTTTGCCTGTGGGGTGAGCAGACAGCTGGGGAATTAGCAGAGGAACTGGATGTGATTAGGGGGGCACGACTGGGATTTATGTTTGCAATGTGGCAGGAGAGTCAATGATTGCCCTAATCTTGTTAACAGTGGCAGTGCCTTTGATAAACAGACCTGGCCAAGACTCGCAGCTTCTCAAGCACACACATGCAGTTGCTGGCACTGGGGCATTGCTCCGTGGTGGCTCTGGAGGGGGAGCAGCTCCTCGGAGCCCTGCTCCCGAGCCACAGAGCCACGCAACGCTCTGGCCTGGAAGGGACTCACCTCGTCCCAAGCCCCCCGTTCCAAACCCCTTCCACTAGATCAGCCTGGTCATCCTGTCATCGTTCACTTGGGATATCTCAGCCTCTCCCAGCCCTGCAGAGCTCGGAGAAATCCCACCCTGCTTTCCAGTAGCAAAAGGAAGACTCGCCTTGCGAAGATGTGGCACAGGTTGTACAGCAGGATTTTATTTGTACCTCTCACTTAATCCGCATCACCTCCATAATTAATCTCTTTGTCTTTTGAGCGAATCACTTGTGAGGTGCAGGAGAGCAGAGAGGTGTGTTTGACCCGAATGGCAGGGCTGGGGGTGCCTGAGGAGCCGCAGAGGTCACGGCCACCCCCGGCAGCAATTCTCAGCCTCCTCTGCGCGGTGGCTCCCGCAGCCGGAGCTGGCAGGTGGTGCCTGGGCTGTGCCACCTCCAGAGCATCCCCTGCCTCGCTGGGCAGGGGCAGAGGCTGAAAGAGCCTCCTGCAGAGCCCCTGCGGGAGCCAGGCGGGAATGCTTTGCATCGGTAATTATTCGGTTTATGAGCAGGACAGAGCAGTGCATGCAAAAATGCTTCATTATACACTTTTATGCTTTGAGTTGCTACTTTTAAAGGGATAAATCCATGTGGGGTTTTTTTAACTTTTATTTTGTTCAGATTTATTTGTGACTTTATGCCTTTTAAAATTTATTGCGTGGACTAATGCAGAACTTCTGCCTTCAAACCTAGCTGTGGCCACTTTGTAACCAAAGGATCGGTTTAGTTCTGACGTGAATCAATTATCAATACTTTTTGCAGGGCTCAAAAATTTCTGCTTCAGGTTTTTTGGAGGGCCTACCACTATCTCCCTGTCCTTGGTAATTTAACAGCTTATGAAACTAGGATATAGGAGTAATTTCATGTCTGAAAGTAGTTCTGCATGGCACCACCTCTCGTATTAAATTTCTGGAGTTTTGCGGTCAAAAATATTAAAATATTGCTGTTGTG
Source organism: Grallaria varia (assembly GCA_013396735.1). Lineage (NCBI taxonomy): Eukaryota > Metazoa > Chordata > Aves > Passeriformes > Formicariidae > Grallaria > Grallaria varia. Next base: position 587,924 of record VWZG01004227.1, on the reverse strand, counting down.
GTTAATGTTTAGTTTCCAGAAATCCTAAACAATTACATTTCTTGTAATTTCTGTTTTTACAACAGAGATGCTCCAATTTCTGATTTTATTTTTTTTTATGTGTCTTTCTTATTATCCCCTTCAAAAACTGTGTCTGAGCTGCAAACTATTCTCCTGAAAAAGAAAAGCCTGTTGTTCCAAGGGATGGATCAGAAGGGCTTTGCTCCACGTGGATGACCCTTCCCTCTCTCTCCCTTCCCTCTTTCAGGTCAGTATTTTCAGTAATAACAAGTGTCTTCACGTATTCCCTTCAGGTTCCTGTGTTACACCGACCACAGAGTTTATAGATATTTCCATTTACTCCCCAAGTACTTGGCTGATTCCTGTCTCAGTAGCTGGCATGTGGCTCCAGTAATGTCCAGGAACACTGATATTAAACCAGCATCTGCCTTCATGTACAAGCCAGGACTTTCTCACACGATAACACCTGAGGTGAGTGTAGATGCCCAGATTACCAGGATGTAGTCCCTTATTTCATTTACATTAATCTTACTTCTACCCATGTCCATCTCCTCTCACCAGGATACAGGATCAACAATCTGTTTTATTTGTATACGCTCTTGGCTGCAGGTATCATACAGGGTATCACCTGGCTGGCAACAAACCACACAATCCTTTTCTCCCTAATAAACATATTCTCTAGATAGTTAATATTTTTTGCCTTTTTATGCTCGGTCATTAACAAAATGTATACATTTTCAGCCTGAAACTCATCCAGTTCAACATAGCTCCTACAGTATTCAAATCAGAAGCATATGATTCTGATAAACCAAACTGACACATTTATAGAAAAAAGTCTAATTCTCCAAGATTTAATCTGCTACCCCATAAGGCAGGAGGGTCAAGAGTTGAATGACAGATGGTTGATATTTATAGGTTTGATAATTATTGTGTTTGTAACATGAACAGTTCCTTTCTTTATGGAAATCTAACAGTGAAAAGAAGAAGTGAAAAGAAAGTGATGTATTTCCTGTGCATATAAAGAAATAAGACGCAAGTTTCTATTTGCAGTGCGCAAATTCAGTCATTTCTGCAGTTAATACATCCTGGCTTCTCTCTGGATGTCACTTCAGTCACCTGTCAGTATAGGACAAAGTCTAAACAAAGTTTTCATCTGCTGCTACAAAACACACGAGGCAGAAGGACCCAATTTAAAACAGAGGTCGTAGTAAAAGCAAGCTTGGTTTCAAAGTACAGACCTTCCCAAGGTTTGGGTTCGCCATTGGAAAGGTATGACATAAATCTGTTAAGAATTGGTGAGACATGAGACTTCCTATTCTGTTTTTAGAAACACTTTTCTCAGTTTGTCTCTCTGTTATTTAATTCCCCTGCTTGTTGCTGGTTTTTGTTTTTTTCCCAGGTGATGGCAAACATTTCCAGCTTTCCCTACAACTATGGAACAGAAAGCAGCTTAGATTAAGCTGACTACAACTGAGACAAGAAAAGCTGTTTTTTTCCCTTTGGGAAACCACCTACAGCCTTAGTTTCTCCCAGTACCAATGGATCCATTGACTTACCTCGTGTTTGCTTGGCTGCTCCTCCTGCTCCTCCGCACTTGTGGCTGATAAATACTTGCAGGAGCTGCCGAGGAACGGGATGGAGGTGCTGACCTTCCCCTTCCCTCAGCCTCAAGTTCTTCAAAGTCAGCCTCGGGGACTTCACATTAAATAGATGAGCCAAGGCAAGAGAGCTCTGCTCCCCCTTCCGTTTGGCTTTCACGGCTGAGTTCTAAGAAGCCGTATGGAGTTGTCAGAGGTTTCCTCTTACCTTGCTACTGAAGCCAAACGGCGTGCTGCTGCTCCAGGACAGGGTGAGGTCATTGGGAGCCCTGCGAGAGGGGAGGCTCAGCCGTGCGGAGGCTCCGGAGCCTGCAAAGGTCTGATCTTACATCAGGGGAGAGAAGGCACCTGGCTGGGCAAGCCAATAATTATGATATCAGCTCTTGTTTGCCCCAGGCAGTCCTGCATTTAATAAGAATACAAATATGACTAAGCTGCATTTTTTTTCCTTGTTCTCTCGGTAATTCTTCAGAGAAGTTGGGCAGGTATTGAGCTCTAACTGTCTGGAGAGAGAGTGCTCCCTCTCCACCTCTCTGTTTTCCTTTTGATTTAAAATACCCATCTGTTACCCTGTTTTGCAAAACTATTATCCACCTGTGGTTATTAAAAACACTCTTTTCTGGCATGGAATTTGCCAGAATATCAGAAAGTGTTCACCTACCAGAAATAGGTGACTTTCTTGCATTTGTTCAGCCTGAACTCTCAGCATGGAAAGGAGCTGTGGCTCCACATTGGAATGGCAAAACATCTTGCACTGTTTGACTGTCAGAGAAACACAACAAGACCAGTAAACTCGGGATAATATTCCTTCCCCAAACCAGAGTGCCTTAGCACAGTCAGAAAAACAGGACCAGAGAGGAGGAATGGGTCTGTGTGGGCATGTCTGTGTACATATATTTATGGGAAGAGTTTTTCTGTGCGCAGGTCTGTAGAGATGAATATGAGTTTAAATGTGCAGTTGCAGGAATATGTATTTCTGCTGCCCTTACCTGGCTTTGTGCACACTCCACAGTCCCCTGCACAAACCTGATCACACCTACTGTAATAATACTCACCTACCTCATAGGGTGTTGTGAGGATTAATTAATGTTTGTAAAGTGCTTTGAAGATGAAAAGCCTTGAATGAGTGCTAAATATAATTATCGTCATTCCACAAAACAGTAGAAACATCTTTGCGGCCCCCAGGTCATTGTGTAGGTACACCCATGTTTATCTCCCACGATTATGGGCAGATACCGAATAAGGTATTGAAACTTTGATAAAAACAGGCTCTCTGCTTTGGAGGGCCTGTTTACATTCATGGTAAGTTCATGCTATTCATAAAGTGTTTTTGTGCTACGTGTTGCAGATTATTTTACACTGATTTGGGACAGAAAAGCTCTACCGTGGCATCCACATGCCATAAGAATGGGGCTGGTGGGGGAAAATCCATGTTTTCACCTGTGATGAATTATTTCCCATTAAGTTTGGCAGTTTGATGTTATTAGATCTATCAAGGATTTCTGATACTGGAAATGAAGGTTTTGTCAATTTGTCTGTTGGATCTTGTAGAGATACAGTCATGGAGTGTTGGTGGATACGCTCTTCCTGTCTGGAAGATCTCAACGATAGTGCTGGATAATTGCTTGTCCTTTCCAAGGGCTTTCGCATTTGATGTTCCTCAGAGTTACATGTCTCAAGCTGGCAGGGAAGGTTCTGAGAAGGTTTGGTCTACACTCGATGTCTTTACTTAATTACTCTCAAATTCTGCATTACCCTTAATTTACGATTCTTACCATGATGGCTGAGACAGACAAATCTGAGCTGGTTTTGTGTCAGGAACTCAGTGCCAACTGTGACAGCCCAGAACCAAGTGAGCCCATGGCCTGCCCAGCCCCTCTGGCTCTGGGCCCCAGCCTGCTGCAGCCTGGGACACCCCGGTGACTGTCCCAGCACGGCCTCGGTGGGTGACTGTCCCAACACAGCCTTGGTGGGTGACTGTCCCAACAGGGCCTTGGTGGGTGACTGTCCCAACACGGCCTTGGTGGGTGACTGTCCCAACACGGCCTCGGTGGGTGGCTGTCCCAACACAGCCTTGGTGGGTGACTGTCCCAACACGGCCTTGGTGGGTGGCTGTCCCAACACGGCCTCATTGGGTGACTGTCCCAACAGGGCCTCATTGGGTGACTGTCCCAACAGGGCCTCGGTGGGTGTGTTTGCCTGCGCTGGTGTCACAGGTCATTGCAGCGCAGACATAAGAGCCCAAATGAAAGTGAACTATTGACTGGCAAGCATTGCCTCTTCTCTCCTGGGATGGCTATCAGGAGGAAACACCTAGAGGAAAATGGGGTGGTAGAATTTGCTGCAGGTTTCCTGTTTCTTACCGACTGTGTCACAGCCTTCTCTGAACACCCACTTTTGTGAATTCAAGGGGCACAGCCCTCCTGACAGTGCTGCTTTGTGGGGCTTCTCCTTTGGAGTGGCAACACAGTTTTGTAGAATTTAAAGTCAGTATTACTTTTTCCTCACAGAGTGTTGTTAAATTAAAACTGTTTGTTCTTCAGGAGATGAAGCCACACGCCACCAGCAAAGAGCAGGGAGATCAAGAAGCTTCCATCACAACAGCCTTGGTTTTGTCAGATCCAGACTAGACTATTGCAATGTGATAACTTTATATCTCTCCTTGGCCTGGGCTTTTATTGAAAGACTAAGATGCTGATTTGGTGTAATGGCAGCTATGCCAAACTGTTAAATTCTGTTCTCTAATTTGATATTTAATTTTTGGGGGGGAAAAATTAAAATTGCAGCCATCAAAGTTGCAAAGTAAATATTTAAAATGCAAGTCAGTGGAGCCAATTCAGTGGTGTCTGACTGTGTCTGTGTCTGCAGTAATAATGTCAGTGGGTGGAAATGGTCCCTTTCTATGTCCATGAGGGTTCAGCTGCCCAGGGCAGGGGACCAAAGTGGTGCTGCTGTTTGGACTTCCACACAGGCAGGACGAGAGAGGGAAGAGAAGTGACCGTGTGCCCAAGTGACATGGCACGAGGTCTCTGTGCTGTGCCCACAATGAGTAACTCAGGAGCCTGTTTCCCTCTTTGTTTCCCTCATTTAGGGGGTCGTCCCACATGATCTGCTTCCTGTGGTGCTGCCCTTTGGCATCTTGGGTGTATGAAGATATTTTGCAATAGAGTGGAAAAGGAGGATTATTTTCATGTTCCATAGCTTGATCTTTGTCTCAAAAGCTTTTCCTGGACTGGTGCTTCCAAAGCAGAGCACTGAAACTGGGTAAGCTGGGCTCAAGGTCATGACATGTTGTGTCCAATTCAGAATGTCTGATCAATTTTAACATTAAATGTTCCTCGATTCCCTTACATGGAAAACCACTGCTGACCTCATTATAAACCCCTCCTGCTGTTTATAGTTGGCAAGAAAGTTCTTGTTCATCTGGAAATTTGTCAGCAAGGAGTTCTCCCTAAAACTTCATTTTTTGCCCAGCCAGAGCATAAATTCATTCTCTTGATAAAATATTCTTATTTAATTTAGTAGTGGGATAATTGCTTATTTTTAATACATTGTTTATATTTTATTATGCAGTGATGGCAGCAGTATTTGTTATCATAAATAGCTTTGTAGGCTTACAATTTTTGTATCCTAACATTTGGATGATAAGCTTACAAAATGACTTAAGACGTATCTAACCAGCTATTCTGCCACCATTAAATAGGAAAAGTGGCCTAGCATCTCTCCCTTGGGATCACCTGAGGGAAGACACACCTGGGTGTAACTTTAACCGTCTGCTGTGCTGCCTTTAAATAGCAGTCAGGGCTTGCTTTTTATCTTCTGAGATATCCCTAGGGAATACACACCTCGGTTTAACCTACATACACTTCAGTCCATTTTTGTCCCTCAGAAGTAATCACAAGTGCATTTATCTGGTAGTTTAATGTGTCTAGGAAAACACATTGGTAAACTGAATTTAGCAGTGTCAGCATTCCAAATATTTCCTAAATCACAGGATGGGTTGGGTTGGAAGGGCCCGGAAAGCCCATCCAGTTCCAGCCCCTGCCATGGGCAGGGACACCTTCCCCCAGCCCAGGCTGCCCCAAGCGCCATCCAACCTGGCCTGGGACAGGAGTTCAATTACAATTCTTGTTCCCTTTTGTGCCTCTTCTTTTGGCAAAATATACCTGTCTTTTGCCCTGTTATTGCTGCAGCTTAGAGGAGCTGTGAGCTGCAGTGTTAGAGGCCTGAAGGATAAAATTCACCAGGGAGATCTGAATTACAGCCTGCAGCCTGGCACAGCCATGAGATGCTTTTTGTTGGCATTTGCAGAACTTTCGGTTTGCTAACTGTTTAATCTTAAATTAAAATTTAAAGAACCATCATTATACGTGAAATATCATTTCCTGACCAGTGATTCAGTGCTCCCTGTAAGTACAGCATCGGGAGCAATGTGGCAGCCACCATAAGCTATTATTTTGTTATTTTAGAAATGAGGATGAGCTCAAGAGGTGGTGTTAGACTTGACTCTGTGCCTTTCTGCTCTAGGTGAAATTCAGGTAGGTGATCTAGACATGTTATAGTCATTGTGCCATCTAGCAACAGGGTTTGCTTTGCCTTTTTGACAAGACTGCTATTAGTATGCAACTTCCAATGCAGGAGTGAGATAATTAATTTAAGAGAAAAAGCTCAGGCTAATAATTGAAAGCGATAATATCTGATTCTTCTCACAGGTTGATTTTGTCTTGTGCTTTGTTATTTGTTCCTTGTAACTGTTTGGGATCACAGGCCATGTTCAGGATCCTGCATCATTCCAGGGTAGCTGGGGCTGGACCCCTCTCCTGTACCCAGGACAGGAGGGACAGGAGCTGATCTCTGTATATGAAAGTTTCAGACCTGGGAGTCATGTTGGAATGCCCTGTAACGTCATAAACTTTCTTCTCTCTCACAGAATGTAATTACTGAAGAGTTGGCAGCTTTCTGTCAACTCTCCCTTTTTTGTTGACATTGCACTTCAGAAAAAGCCTTTTGTGATTTTCTTTCCTTTTTTTTTTGTTGCAAGATTAACAGAAAGGGAGCAGGCTTTCCTAGCCTGCAGCTGCTGCATAAGTGGTAAGTTGGCAGGCTGTCTCTGTTTGTTTGCTCTTATGGCTTCTGCAGTTTTGGCTGCCAGGCTGTTCCCAACATCACAGGGCTGTGCACAGAGGCTGCTACGGGAGTTTTGGTGACACGACAGTAAAAGGAGAAATTCTACCTGACATCAGTTCCAGAGCCTGGGACTTTGATGAATGCCAAAGTCGAGGATGTGGACGAGTGTGGCCGATGTCAGAAGCCAAGTGACTGGCTCCCAGCAGTGGTTCTGGTGCTGGGGAGAGCGGACAGTTGGCCGATCCGCTGTCGAGTCACCTCCAACTCCTCTGTCTGAACAGGACTTTCTAAAGGTCAGACCACGGGAGATCCAAAGGGGAATGCTCTTGCATTCTGGTTTTAAGGCCTTGAAGGACTGTGGGAGTGTCAAGAACATGTGGATCTGCCAGTAAGACCTTTGAACCGCAGGAGTCTTCCCGACCCAGTCCTGTCCCACTCCTGACTGTGAGTGTGTTATGCAGGTTTGGCCACTTAGAGCTCAGGCATGAGCAGGGAAGTGAACACTCATACCTCACTTCAGACTGCAGCTTCCAAGGCTGCTGCCTGTTCTTTTCATCTTCCATTTATTTTAAGCTGTGTGATGGTTTCAAAGGTGTAGAATAACCTACACCTGCCCCCAATAATGTTCATCTGTTAGTTCTCAGGCTATTTTTGGTCTGCTCCTCCTTGCCATTGCTGTTCCACCATGAACATGCTGCATCATTCCTGGGGCTGTGACAGAGCTCAGAAAGGGCATTGGTTTGTGACTGACACGGGATGTTGCTTTGTGGTACACATGAAGCACATTTGCAATTCACTGCACTTACTCCACAACCCAAGATGAAATTAGATGTACTCCTGCATTGTTCCTGAGAATGTGGTTTGAATTGCTGGAGTGTCTGTCCAGATTCTCATCTTGCAGACCCACCTAGATCCCTTTCCAAAAAATTGCAAATTTCCTAACAACTGGAGTATTCCTTTGGAATTTGCCTTAGTCAAGATATCTTCAGTGGAAGTCGAGGAATACTGCAGCTAGACATCAAACACCTCCTTGGTACCACAACCTTTAACCAACTTTCCGGCCAGTTAGTGACATGATTGGTTCTAAACAGGATGATTAATATTTTGCTAACTAGAAGACAGCTAACAGTGTTTTACTCCTGCCAGAGGCTTAGGCTAGCACATGATTATCTTCTTATAACTGGCTTGGCAGAAACGTGTATGTGTGTGTGTTGGTTTGGGTTTGGTTTTTTTTTTTAGCCCCTTAACTCTGCCTAACAACCAGTACAACTGGTCTGTCTTCTTTCTTTCTTGGAGTGTGCTTGGATCTTCCTGACTGCAGTGCTCCATGAGCAGCCAGTGCCAATACATGCACGCCCTTTTAGCATTTCTCTGCTTCCATAGAATTTGGGGCAACATTTGTCCTAAGCTTCCCAAAATTCACTGACAATATTAATGGCAGAAAAATGGATGCGTCATCAGGATTAATAGAGTTGTATCAGAAAAACTGGTTTAGGAATAGAACTCAAGTTTATTTCTTGAATCATGGGATCCCAGGATGGTTTTGGTTGGAAGGGACCTTAAAGATGATCTTGTTCCAATCCCCTGCCATGGGCAGGGACACCTTCCACTATCCCAGGCTGAAATTTGAGTTTCTTGAGCTCATTAAGAGAACATAGTTCCATCTGCAATATTTACAGGTAAAGGTGGAAATTGTGTAATATTACCCTTCCAAGGTGTTGTCTCAAATTCTACCACTCATTTTTGTATTGACTTTGAAACAGAAAGAAAAAGTGGGAAGAGTTGACCTGAACATTGAAAAGGACTGGCATGCTTGGGTTTTCCTAACCAACTATAATGCAAACACGGCCCGGGATGGGTTATTTGAAACAGCTTAGGGCATTGCTTGGATTTGGGGAAATAGGCAGCGTGTTCAGCAGGGTGCTTGTGGAGCTGTGCCTGGCTGCAGTCAGCTCCCAGCTCCTGAGCACTTTGGAGCCAGCAGGTCTGTCATCAGAACCAGGCGAGGGAAGTTCCCCCTCCTGTCCAAACCATTTTCCCATCTTGCGTGGACAGCCCTTGGTTCATCTTTATCTTCACACAGAATAGTGGAAAACATAAAAGCTGGTGCTTCCGCCAGCAGCTGCTGAAATCATCCCGGGGTATTATCTTAGGAACGAGAAAATGATTCAGTGAAAGAAGGAATGAATCATGTAAATGCTCCAAATGTTGTACCTCAGCAATGTCCCTCCCTTCTTAGTACAAAGCAAAGAACAAAAGCAGGCTGCTGCCTGGCATGGGCCCCTCCTAGATGACTTACTGGGACTGTGAAATCATCAGAAGCCTCAGAAAGAAATGCTTATGCAGCGCTTGTGACTTGATTTTCTCCACTTCTCTGTGAGCAAGGACCCCAGCATTTTGTTCTCTTGAGAGCCTGCGTGTAGCTCAGAAGATGGATGAGGAGGGCAAATATTTTGTGTTCTCATATTTCTGGGTGGCTTTTATGTTTTAGAAACTGAAAATGGATTTTTAGAGAACAAACATACTGCACAGAAGAGGGGGCATAAACATTATAAGGTCATGAAAACATGAAACCACATTTTTATTGCTGAGGATGATTTTAAACACACTCTTAGAAAACAAGCAATGTGAAATTGTGTGGTCTGTTCAAATGGAGAGTTATAATGGGAGCTAAAAGTCTTGAATAGGCCATTAATTCCTATCTGGCAGACCATCTGAGATTGCTGTTGCAGTGAGAGGAGCTTCAGTGAGGATGAAATATTGATCTCAGATTGCCAGATTTGAAATTAAATGTGTGAGATACAAGAGTCTGAGTAACTCACTATGGGAGGTACTCAGTGCAAAGTATGTCATGAAATATCATTGTACTAAAGATGAAAAGAATTAAGGAGGATAAAAAAGAAGTAATTGCAACCCTGAGGTTTTCATTCTAAATTCAGTTAAAACTGTTTCATGTTAAGCAGGTGTTACGAGTCCATATGATGCTCCAAAGGCTCCAGTCTGAGGTTCCAATGGAAGCACCAGGATCAGTTCTCCCTCACTGTCAGCTCTGTGTAAGTCCTTCGTTTTAATGGTTTGTTCAGTAAAATGGCAATACTTTGCAGTTAGTCTATATTGCTCAAATGGCTTTGTCAGTGGTTTTTTTCCTTTCTTATTTTCCTCCTGTCTTGTTTTTCTGCACAGTGTGCTTTTCAAAACTCTGACTCTTGTGACATCAGTGGCAAATGTCTGTGAGGAATTGCCTCGAGCCAGAGTGACTTTCAAAGGATAAGACAATTTGTTCTCTTGCCAATGAACAGTTTATTACATTTCTAATTATTGTTATTAGTCTGGCAGGTGGTGCCATGCATGATATTTTTACAACTGCCAAAGATGCAGGTACTTCTTTCATGACAAAAAATAACCTGAGTAAGATTTAAGGAAAAACCAGGTGCTCTGCTGTAGTATGTGCTGGATAGCTCTTTGTGCTCAGATGGTATCTACAACACCTGGTTATTTTTAAATCTTAAGCTGAAACATCCTGACTCCTGAAAGATTTTTTTGTGAGACCAATTGTAATTAGTGTTGTTAGCAGCCTGGGTTAGATATGGAGGTTTCTCTCCCTCCCGCTCAGGTTCTTTCCTCTAATCTTTATTACTCTCCTTGTTGTGTAAATTTAAGACTCATCATATTTACAAACTCCAACTCAGAGTTCATGTTAATCACTGCCTAAGAATACCAAATAACCCTTTCCCAATGAAGACCTGAGTTCCTAAACATAGAGACTTTGCTTTCTCTGGTCCGTAGGGTTGCACGCAGTCAGATTAAAGAAATAAAAATTATATAAATACTCTGTGCTAATGCAATCCCATATTATCCCTCTCGAGCAGCCCAGTCCAGTCCCACCCATTGCTGCCTGTACAGAGCAACTGATAAACCTTGGGACAACCTGGGCTGGTGGAAGATGGAACGAGATGGTCTTTGAGGTCCCTTCCAACCCAAACCATCCCATGACAAGTCATGTTGTGCCTTCTGCACTCTCCTGTACTGTGTGCCAAAACGTGTCCTTAGAGCAGTTTACCAGCAGTGCTGGCTCTCTGCAGAGCTCCCGTGTGACCTCTGGTTTGCAAATGTGATGTCCATCTCCAGGGCGGGTCAGAAGGGGGACGCAGGGAACTGCAGGCCTGTCAGCCTGACCCCAGTGCCAGGATGGGCTGTGGAACAGATCACCTGGAGTGCCATCACGTGGCACCTCCAGAACAGGCGGGTGACTTCGCAGGGTTGGCACAGATCCGTGCAGGGCCGGTCCAGCCTGACCAACCTGTTCTCCTTCTATGACAGGGTGACCCGCTTAGTGGATGAGGGAAAGGCTGTGATGTGTCTGCCTGGACTTTAGGAGAGGCTTTGACCCCATTTCCCACAGGCTTCCCTTGGAGAAACTGGCTGCTGATGGTGTGGCCGGGTGCAGGGCTGGCTGGAGTGTGGGGAGTGGAGTCCCACCCCGCTGCTGGCCGCTCCCCAGCGTGTTCCCAGGGCTCAGCACTGGGGCCAGTCCTGCTCCATGGCCTTATCAACGCTCTGGGTGAGGGATTAGTGAGCCTCGGGAAGGCTGGACCACAGGAAAGACATCTTCACTGAAAGGGTCATCAGACCCTGGCAGGGGTGCCCAGGGCAGCTGTGCAGTCCCATCCCTGGAGGGATTTAAAAGCCATGGAGATATGGAGATGTGGCACTTGGGGACGTGAGTTAGTGGTGGCCTTGGCAGTGCTGGGGGAACAGTTAGAGTCGATGATCTTAGAGGTCTTTACCAACCTAAACAATGGTATCACTCTGTGTTTGCTCTCATGTAATCAGCGTCACACCTGCAGCTGCCAACCAAGCTACCTTACTCATGTGGCTGCCGTCTCAACAAACGTGAAGCATCTTGTTCTGTCATTCTCATGATATGAAGAAATTTATCCTTAAAAAAAATTATTTTTATATAATATAAAATATAAGAATTTATATATTATGTAATAATATACTCTTTTAAATTTGTTATTTATAGCCCTCTTTTCTACTTCTCCATTTGCTGAGGAATATCAAACAGTCGTGTTCAGGAGAACCAGACACACAGACTTGTTGTGGTTAATGCAAATGGATTTCACTGTATTATACGTTAGTTCGGGGAGCTAAGGGGATGGGACACTCTTCTGGCTCAGCTCTGTCCCCTGCCTTGATGTCTTATGATACAGATGCCTTGTGACAGGATACGTTTCCTCAATGCCACCTTTACATCCCATGAAAATGAGATGTAAACTGGCAGCAGCAGGAAATCAAGTGCTGTGTCCAGTGAGGGGAATGAATTGATACAACCATTTTGTACAGAATTCAGTGTCTTGTCTTCCTGGACTTGGAGGAGCTGCAGCTGTGCAGGATTTGGTTGAGCTTCGTGTGCCCCGGCCAGGGCTGCAGGGAAGGAGGGATGGGATGCTGCAGGGAAGGAGGGATGGGATGCTGCAGGGAAGGAGGGATGGGATGGGATGCTGCAGGGAAGGAGGGAGGGGATGCTGCAGGGAAGGAGGGATGGGATGCTGCAGGGAAGGAGGGAGGGGCTGGGATGGTGCAGGGAAGGAGGGGGGGGATGCTGCAGGGAAGGAGGGAGGGACCCTGCCGGAGCAGAGAGCAGGGGAAAGGAGAGCCCNGGAAGGAGGGGGGGGATGCTGCAGGGAAGGGGGGATGCTGCAGGGAAGGAAGGAGGGATGGGATGGTGCAGGGAAGGAGGGATGGGATGCTGCAGGGAAGGAGGGAGGGACCCTGCCGGAGCAGAGAGCAGGGGCATGTTTGGGAGTGACTCCCTGCAGGGACAGCAGCCAACAGTGGCACCGAGTCAAAGGAGAGCCCAGGGAGAGCGCAGGGCTGACTGCACCTGGTGCAGGGGGAAGCAAAGCTGTCGGGCCCTCCCCTCTCCCCACCACCCGTCTCATTTCTCAGGTCCAGGTGTGTGGTTACTGTGTGAACAGACCAAAGATTTTTCTTCTAGGCTAATAAGCTGCATGTTCAGGGTTTCCCCCCTCCTTGTAGTATCTCTGCCAAAATATAGAAATGCACAGTATGAACTTCACACCCTCTGTGCTCAATGGGAAGAAAGGCTTTATTTTCTGGAGCCAGAACAGAGGTGGAACCTGGAAAGAAAGGTTTTGGTTTCTGGAGCCAGGATGGAGTCAGCATCTGCCCCTCTTGCACCTCTACTTCAGTCTTTTCTAAATATATTTCAGATATTTATTTTTCTTTTGTCCATACATCATGTATTCTGTCAACTACCAGAGCATCTTGGATTAAGGGATGAGTGTGAAAGTGGAGCATGTTTTTTCTGTGCTATTCACTGACCTTTTGTGGCTGTCCAGAAGAACTGTAATGTTAGCTGTGGTCATTGGGTTTTGCCATTAATTAGAGGAAAAAAAGTGTTCTGCCTTCATCCCTAAACATCTAAAAGTCATCAGAACTAATTCTGCTGGTATTGCTATCTTCTAGGGAGCCTGGGTGATAAAGCTGTAACACCAAAGGAATTACAAAGATTTTTCAGGTTGGTCAGGTAGTACCTTCTGAGATTACAATTTCTTCAGTGCCAGTTGGAGCTCTCAGTACCACAGCACCACTATTTTAGGTCTAAGAAGAAAAGCAAAAGCACAGGTGTGAGGAAGCTCACATTGTACAACGGTGTTATCTGCAATGCAGACAAGTGATTTATGATTGCATGTTTCATGTAGCAGGAATGATATTGCCAGAGGTAGGAACAAGGAGGAAAATTCAGATTCCCTTCAGGTGACAGACATCTCAAAAATAAAGAGGATCCTTTTTCATCTTCCTGGCAAGTCCCATCAGGAGAGTCCTACAGCAAAAAGGGAAATGTGATGTTCCCTTTGCAGGCACTACAAGTGCCCCAGAATAACCAGCACTCACTGCCTAAGATCCTCCTGATGGGCAACTGGGAAAACTGGTGCCCTAACAGTTAACTGTACCAACACCGTATTCCCCTTCTCCACTCACCTTGCTCACCTCACGTTATGCAATTCCATATTAATACAGACATTAGTTTCATAGACAGCTCTGACCACTTCTCCTTTTGCTTTATAGAAAGAAATTACAAGCTCTGTAATCAGCAGAATTAGTGAAATTGGACAACCATCCTGTTACTTCTCTGTTTTCAAATTAATTTGTACTTTGGGTTGTTTTTTTTTCCTTTTTGACAATTTCAGTCAATTTTATTTCTTTTTCAACTCTGCTGTCCTGTGCTGCCTTTGAAAAGTGTTCACTTGTTCCACTCCTTCCCCCTTAGCTATTTCAGGGAGTTTTGCAGGGAAAATCAACACCAGACCAGGTGCTTGGCCTGGATTTGGGGACCCTGAGCACGCCCTAGTGCAGTGTCTGCAGCCACTAAATGACATGTGGTGAAGGAACCTGCACCTCCTGGATGGTTTCAGTCTGTTAGTGTGATTAAAGGACAAATAATATTAAATGTTTCCTTAATAGGAGAAGATGCACAGCATTGACAGTAGTGATTAAGTTCTATTAAACAGTTGTTAGTTTGGACACCAGGTGATTAGTACATTCAAACCACTTCATTTCCAGACTTTGGCACCTTGGTCATTATTAACTCAAACCATAAAGTTCAATGAATCAAGTTGTAAATAGTTTTATTGGTCCCATGTTGGAAAAAAAATTGAGGGTTTTGAAATTCCTGGGTGATTTCAAGTTATGTATATCTTAAGTTCTTTTGTTTCTGTTCTTTAGTTATTCATCATTGCAGAGGTTTGAACTCTGATTCTGCCTTTGCAAACACTAAATCCAGTGTGCTGATTGAGAGCAAAGACTTGTATTCCTAGAATAAAATCAGCCAAATGGAGAAAGGTGGAGTTTTGCTCTAAGATCCACACTGCTGCCAACATGCCATAGTTATCCAAGGGAGGAATTGCCTCCAAGGACACGACTGGAACTGCTCTTACAGCCCCTGGAGGAAGGTGCATGCTTACATACATGCTGCTGACTATTGTAGAAAACCCAGAGCCTATGCTTCTGTTGGTTTGTACTTGGTTTTCTGAAAATAATTTTCAGCTTTTTGAGAATTAATTATTTTGTGTCCATTTTATGATGTTGTCCTTCCAAGCAGTTTTTATTTATTTATTGCTATTATTAATGAAAGTGTAGGAATTCAATTGTAAGACCTGACATATTTCATATGTCAGTGCTATACAACAAGGCTTCCTTAAAGTTAATTTTAATATCTTTGAAGTGACTGGGAGCAAATTTTTGGTTTCTCCAAAGCAATTTGAGGATTAGAAAGACATGCTGGCTTTACGCTGGTTTGGCTTTCAAATTGCCATATGTCCTGCTAAGTCTGTTTATGATTTCAGTGCCCCTTGCATCACTTACGTGCCACTGCACAAATTGCTGCTGAGGTGTTTATGAAGACGTGCCTTTCCCCAGCGTAAGGGATTTTCATCAGCCTGCCCCAAACTCCCCTGTTTTTATGGTGTGGTCACGGCCATGTGCATGTGGAGCGGGTAAAGTGCTTGCCGCTCCCATTGGTGCACAGGCGTGTGCCTGTAGAACATGTGTGTGTGTGCCTGTAGAACATGTGCGTGTGCCTGTAGAACATGTGCGTGTGCCTGTAGAACATGTGTGTGTGTGCCTGTAGAACATGTGCGTGTGCCTGTGGAACATGTGTGTGTGTGTGCCTGTAGAACATGTGCGTGTGCCTGTAGAACATGTGTGTGTGCCTGTGGAACATGTGTGTGTGTGCCTGTAGAACATGTGCGTGTGCCTGTGGAACATGTGTGTGTGTGCCTGTAGAACAGGTGCGTGTGCCTGTGGAACATGTGTGTGTGTGCCTGTAGAACATGTGTGTGTGCCTCTAGAACATGTGTGTGCCTGTAGAACATGTGTGTGTGCCTGTAGAACATGTGTGTGTGTGCGTGCCTGTAGAACATGTGTGTGTGCCTCTAGAACATGTGTGTGTGCCTCTAGAACATGCGTGTGTGTGCCTGTAGAACATGTGTGTGCGTGCGCATGCGTGTGGCTGGGCAGGTCAATGCAAGGCAGGGCAAGGCAAGGGAAGGGAAGGCAGGGCAAGGCAGGGCAAGGGAAGGCAGGGCAGGGCAGGGCAAGGCAAGGCAGGGCAAGGCAGGGCAAGGCAGGGCAAGGCAAGGCAGCCCCAGCACTGCAGGGGAATGGAGCAGTGAGTGCGAGTCACCCGCTTAGTCACGGCCATGCACTGTGGGAAACCTGCCCTCTGTGGCTTTGCAGAGCGCTTGCTTTGCCGGCCAGGCGGGCAGGGGGGCAGAGAGCCCCTCCTCGTTGCCAAACTCCTCACTCCCAGCCCCTGTGTAAAACAAACTCGGTGTCAGCTCCCAAACGAGGAGCTGCGTTGGAAATCACACCTAAGTACGGCAGGTGCTGAGCTGGCAGTTTCACAGCAGGTTGTGAAATTTGATCACACAATGGGAAATGGAGCCACTCCTTGAGGGCAATATCTGGAAACATAATGGGGAACCACCCTTCAAAGGTGATCTGGGTAATAATGGGGCTTAGAAACACTTTCTACCTGCTTTGCTTAGAAAATTATGAAAATTTTTAATAGTGTTACTGCGTTTTGCACAAGCACACTGTATTTAGCTGTACCTCCACTGGTCCTGAGCTCAGACACACCCAAGGCAATAAACTGCCCAGTGCCTCCATCACTTCAAGGTGGAAACGCATGGTGACATTCTGTTCTCTTTATGGTATTGTTGTTGGCTGCTTCTCTCTCTTCTCCACTCTCGTCCTACAGCTTTTCACTCCTATTCTTCTGGAAGTAGGACATCCGTAGACTCCTGGAGCAGCTTCCCCTGCAGATACTCCCTGGTAAGTCTCTAACCTTTATGCACTCATCCCTGCTAATGAGCATGGAACACCCAGCATTAATGGGTTGGCCCTGTGACACTCTGTGCTACTTGATGTCTCCCTCCTTTCTTCTTGAGATTGGCCTAAAGATTGCACCTGTGCTCGGGCAGGTACTTCCACACACCACAGCCTCTGAATAATGTAGACTAAGAGAAAAGACTTCAAAGAACCATAACACAGTTTTAAAGGGCTGAAAGGAGAGGCTGACGGGAAATGTTATAAGAATTCCACCTTTCCTGCTTAGCTAAGCAGTAATTTAGAAGAACATGTAAACTCTGTGCGAGTGTTTCAAAGAAAACAAAAAGCAAACAAAAGCTGTGCACGCTGCCCTGGTGCTGCAGACAAAGAGAGAAGAAAGGAGAGGCTCACAGCAAATCATCTACTGGAGTTCGTCATTTTTAGGTCCTCAGACACAGGGTGAGCAGGGCAATGAAAATATTTAGGGAGATTTGGATGTTATTTGATAGAGGTAAATGCCAAGGAAAAGGAGAGTGGTTCAGCAGTGACCTTGACAAGTCATAATGTCTTTGAAATCAATTACCCAGTGGCTCACTAACACCAGAGAATAGATCCCTTTCCTTCTTTTGCTGGGGATATTATGTTGGATCCCTGTGACATATTAAGTCAAAACACCCTCTGTCAAAGCCACTGATGGTTAACACCAGGCAGTTCTTTCCAGGACAGTGAGTTCCCAGAGCAACTGGCCAGTGAAACCATCAGCATTGGGCTCAATGACTGGCAGGCACCAGAATTGTCTGGAGAGTCGGATCTGGAGAGAAACTACTGCAGGTCAGTGAGTTCTGACATTCTGTAAGCCAAATGTACTCTGCACACTGTCCTTGGCCCCTAATAATTAGCACAGAGAAAGAAAGAAGAAAGATTTTGAAGAGCATGTACTATTTTAGAGTGAAATTCCCTCGTGTTCATTTTCCTGGAACCAGTATGGGGATCCTGCCAGAGCTGGATTTCAGAAATGCAACACACTTTGTGCAAAATTCAGACAACAACAGGACAAAGATTTCCGGGCAAACCTCAGGGGCACGTGTTGAATCACTGCTCCATCTGAACCCAGCCAGGCTGGTTTGGCAAAGTGTCTGTGGATATTCTGGTATCTCTGCCAGTTTGGTCATTAGGAGTTATGTGCTACTGGAAGTCAGTTCCAGCAGAATAGGGATTAAATATTTAACAGTATTACAAGCTTTTTAAAAGGAAAATCTTGGGTTTGGCATTCCAAGAAAACTGGACTCTCAATAACAATAAAGTATTTACTGCTTTAAAGATAAGAGAAAATCAATTATGCTGATTTCTCTGATTATATAAAGATATTTTAAATGAGCAAACAGACAAGCAGTTCATACATGGATGACAAAAGTAGTGGCATATAATTAAAAAATTATCCAGAACACAGGGGTACCTTAAAAAAATATTTAATTCAATCATGTATATTTTAGGACACAGGAATTACATTTTAGGACACGGGGATTCTCTCCTTCTCAAGGGAATATTTCTGGTCCTATCATGGCCTTAAAGGATGTAATCTTACATAAATAACGATGGGGCAGATGTTCTGGGGGGAAAATAGTCTTTTACATTCATAACAAGGGGACTGCAAATAAATATATTTCAAAGTAATAGAAGGGGCTGACAGTATGTGATTTGTCTGTAATACTGTCAATGCCCATAGAGTATATAATAATCATGTACAGTTTGAACATATACACATGTACAAATGAATAGTCTTGTTAGCTGTGACAATACACAGATCTATGCATGAAATTACAAACAAAGAGTCTCTCTCCTTCCTTTTATATATATATACACCCCTCTCTTTTTTCTCGTTGCAGATTTCAGACTTTATAGGTAGAGTGGAAAAGCACTTGGGGAAAATACCCCTGCAGAGACAGAAAATCTAAAGGTTCCTGGTACAGTTGAAAAGTCAAAGGTCACACGTCAACTGCTGGGGTGGCAAAATTGCCAGCTAAAGAGCACTGTTGGGCAATTTGGCTGCTGTTTTCAACAGAATGACTTTGCTTGCAGGTGGCTGGTCCTTTTCCACAGCACAGGCCTGTCTCCTAAGCACTGCCTTGGCAAACCTGGTGGGGCTGGTGGTCCTGCTCTCCCTGCAGCTCCGACAGACACAGTCTCTGCTCCCTTTGCCTCTCCCTGTTACAGGCACGCCTCTGTCCTGTTTGCCCAAGAGGGGAAAGTTTGCAGCTGGAACAAAGACGAAGCCCAGGTGTTGATGGCAAGAGTTATTGTCAGAACTCCCAGAATGTTGAGGACAATTCCAGCTTTGGCCTGGAATTATAAAAAAAGAAGCATTGGTAGTTGAACTGAGCACTTTTTTCCTTCCTTGCTGGTTACGATTGTTTGTATGGACACTCTTACAAGAAGAACCAACGTTAAAAAAAGGAAAGATCAAATCTAGAAGTGAAAATTCTGAAAAGAACGTGGTTTTTCTCACCATATCAATAACCCTGAGCTGTCCATAGGAGAAGACAATGGCGTTGGGAGGAGTGGCCACCGGGAGCATGAATGCCAGTGATGCAGAAAGTGTGCAGGGCAGCATGACATAGAGTGGGTTAAGGCAAATTGCTTCAGCCTGTGCAGGAAGGAAGAGCAAAGATGATGGTTTCAATACACAAATATGCATAAAAATCATTTGGCAGAAGACTGATGCATTTGTCCATGTCAGAAACCTGCAGCCACTCATATTTTGTGCTGCTTTAGACATTTCTTGCCCATGTCTTTATGCAGCAAATGCAAGAATTGATTTTGTGGTCAGTGCTTCGTGTTCCTGATGTTGCTGTATAAGTAGGTAATAATGGTTGTATTCAACTCTAAACCCTGGGCAAAATGGAGAGTGGCTTCAAACTGGTTAAGAACAAAATTAACTTATCAGAGGAGACCGGGGAGCCCAAGCTCTGAAGGTAAGTGGATCAGTGTAGGGGTTTGCTGGAGTCTGTGGCCAATGCAAAAAGATTTTGGAGGAGATTATTCCAGTTTTTATCTGGAACCAGCTTTTCCCAGTGCAGAACTATGTCTACCCCAGCAACTAGGATCTCCTGTGGAAATGCTAAAAGCCTGAATTAGGTCATGCTATCACCTTCAGAGTGTTCTGAAAGGCCAATGGTTGGAGTGAAATACAATAATGGAATGTTGCGGGGAAGCAAATGCTGCTGCTGTTGCTGTCTCCATGCAGAACAAATTGGAAAAAACAAGTACAGCTGGCAGTGACCTCATGGGGTTGTTTAGGCCAGAAGGCAAAGTCTAATATGCCATTGAATTTAATCCCTTGACTTGTCACCAGCAATGATTTCAGAAAGGTTGGACTAAGCACACTGTATTCGTAGGCATATATATGCACACACAGACATTTGTGCATGTTTGAAGTCTCCTGTCCCTGACTGGATACACAAACCAGTGCTTGGCTGGTTAACTGGCAGCCAGTTCATTTGGACAACTGAGCAGATGTATGCCTGGAGAAGAGTTGAAAGCTGTTCTTATAAGAATAATTGGAAATCCTGGAACTTACCATTGAGGCCAGAATAGGGAGGAAGAGGGTGGTGGTGGCCACGTTGCTGGTGCACTCAGTGAAAGTGGCAATGAGGAGACACAGCAGGAGAGCAATGGCAGGGTGAGGGATTTGCTGCAGAGGGGTCAGTTTGGTACCTAACCAGGCAGACAGACCAGATTCCTGCAGCAGAGGAAAGAGGGCTGTCAGGATTGCAGGTTGGAGAGGAAATAACCACACTGCAGTCCAGCTACAGTGCTCATGTCAGTCTGAGCTTTCCTTCTCATAGCAGTTCTCCTACAAACTGCTCCCTGTAGAAAAACATGTAAGAGCCAGTGGTCACAGACAGGACCATTTGGTAGGCTAAATAAAAATAAACATGCTTTCCCTTCCAAAGATTTGAAAGAAAATACTGCATTTATAGGACCTTACTGATAGCAAGTAAGTATTTCTCTGTTCAGATCATGATCAATATTTGGGGCTTTTTTTTTTTTATGTAAACAGAGATCTTTGAAATAATTTTCAAAAATACTTGCAATGTATCTTAGAAGATGTTCTAGTGATTTAATATGATTTCATCACATTGTCTGAGATCTTGATAATTATCTCAATCTTTCCATTCTTCTCAGCCACTGGAAAGTACCAGCATCTCCCCTGTCATTCTGGGGTTTCTGCAGCAGCTTTTATGCATTTGATGACTTATTCTAAAATAAGTGAATGTAATTTCTTAAGTATTTCCTTTTACAAACATGTTTCTCATTCTTACTGCCTTCCTCTAAACTTTCTCCATACAGCCATGTGTTGTTGAAGGCTGAGAGCCAAAACTGCATAAATTACTGTACTTGAGGCCTTAGTCCTTAGTGGAAGGATTGTATTTTACATGTCTTAGGTGTGATGAACTTACCTATGGTTTCCAGTTGTTTGCTTTTTTTCTCAGTAGTAATATAAAAATACTGGCAAGAATAAGGTGTATGAGCAGCTTTAGAACTTAACCTGTCACTTCCACATCTTACATTTCTGGTACTTAATTATTTCTTTCTGTTTCCCCAACTAAGCTGCATCCTTATTTTCTAGAAACACTTCTACAGTTATTTTAGATCTTTGAATTCTAAACTAATATTTTTAGGCACTTGAAGCCTTTTCCATTTTCTTTATTGTCTATATTTGTAATAAATTAATTTCTGTTCCATCACTTGAATCATTACTGAAAAATTATGTGCAGCGCTGGACTCCTGGCAGGTTCCTGCAGAAGTACAGCAGCACATCCTTCAGTCTGACAGCCAAATGCTTTTATCTGCTCTTGAAGTTCTCTAGCAAGCTCTCCATTTCTCTTCCGGCAGTTTAATTTAAATCCTATTTCCATAAGTAATTTGTTTGAAATAGTTCGGAGACCCATCCTGGGTCCCTTGTCTCCTCATAGTTGCCACATCAATTAATTTGGTTTAAAAGAACCTTTAATGCGTTGAGGTGGTTTCTCAGTCGTGCCCTTGCCAGGAAGGGCCGTGACCCGCGGCGGGCAGGACCCTCGCACGGCGCAGGTGACCCGGCGGATTGCGGGCTGCTCCCGGCCGGGTGCGGGCTGTCCCTCTGCCCGTGCTGTCCCTCTCCTCCCGGGCTGTCCCCCTGCTCCCGGGCTGTCCCTCTGCCCGTGCTGTCCCCCTGCTCCCGGGCTGTCCC
>VWZG01004227.1:553633-565360 GCA_013396735.1 Grallaria varia | reverse complement strand
AGGCGGGGGAGGCAGCCCTGGTGCGCCGAGCGGGGTTACCTCGCTGCCCTTGGCCAAGGCAAAGCCGCCTCCCAGCAGGAACACGATGTTCCACGGCATCTTCTCGTGCACCACCTTCCAGTCCAGGAGAGGTGGGGGCGCTCGGAACTTTGACCCGCCACCTGGAATCCAAAAGGATTTGGTAAGGAGAACACTCTTCAAGGAAAGGAGAACTTCTTGGTGGGACGTGACTTTAGTCTGAACGTCAAAAAACCCTTCTGTCAGCAAGACCTGGGGTTATCCCCTGAAGCAAACGCTAAAAGCCTCACCAACAAAGGTTTTAAAACTTGACCTGCCAAAACTCTAAGGAATAATCCACAGCTGGCTCCAGAGGCACAGCAGAATGCAGGGAAGGGGGAGCTAAAACTGGGGCAACGTATCTGCAGAACTGTGTGTGGGGTTTTTAAATCGTATTTTCTCTCCTGAAGACTCCAGCCTCAGAAGCTTTTACACAGGTGCACACTAGAGGCAGGAACAGTGCTGGGATAAGAGTTTCCTACTTAGTTAAATAATGAGAAGCAGAAAGCTTTTATGGAATACTTGCCTTGCCCAACCTAAACACAAAGCTGCAGCTATGCAGGAAGAGAGTTTGAAACCTCATTCAATATTTGAAATTCCCTTTGTAAACCTCAAATGTAAATCTTCCCACGTACGTAATCTGACAGTTGATTTTTGATGCTTCAGTTAACTCACCTGTTTGTGTGTTGTTGGAAAAGTCAGAAGGGAGGATGAATAGCAAAACTGAAATGAAGATGGCAACTGTAGCATCAGTAACATAGCTGCAATAGACCAGTCAGATATTTAGTCCACTCTGTTTTTATTTTTATAAAATCCACCATACTTTGTTTCATTGAACATAAGGAAAAGTGGTAGTACCTTTTATCTTTGTTGAAAAGAACTGTTGCCCAGCCAGGTATGAACCCAGGTTCTCTTGTAAACCAGAGCACTACCAGGAGTACGAAGAGGATCAAAACTTCTATTTCTGCAAATTTCATTCTGCCCAACTTCTTGTTCTCTTCCTTGATGATGGCATAGGCCTGTTTCTCCTTAGCCTTGGCAGAAGGATTTGCATCACAAGCAAAATTCTCCTTAAAACTGGAAGAAAATGTACAAGAAATATCACAGAAATTTGCCAGATATCCTCAGAGTTAAGAATTTGAATTTTATACTCAGTGATAATGTGTTTTAGATATATGAATATTGAAATGAAATATATTATAGCATCAGCAGTCATGGTGGGTACTAACTGCATTGTGCCATGGCTTTCCAAGATGATCAGAAAGAAGCTTCCTGCCTCTAAAAGATCATGCTTCAAATAATAAAAAATGTGCTCTCGGAGCACATGGGGAAAGATACTCTAGAATTACAGAATGGTGTGGCTTGGAAGGGACCTCATTGCAATCCCCTGCCAAGGGCAGGAACACCTTCCACTAGACCAGGACAACCTTAGTGTGACTGACAAGGCTATGTAGAAGGTAAGGAGTTGCCAAGGTTTTGAAAATGACAGAAAATGAGAATTTTAATGGAGGAATTTGAAGATGAAAGTACCATTTCAGGTGTTACAGCACTCTTTCCATGTAAAACAAGAGAGGCTGGCCATAATACAAATATGATAGGCCAAGTGTTTAAGCAGGTAGGTAATGCAAGCTGGTTACTTGGAGTGATTAGCATTGGAACTAGAACAATACTAATCCTCTGGGTCTGAAGGAGCTCTCATCACAAAGGCATTTACCAGCTCTGTGTAGAAATCAATTTCCTGCTTTGAAGCAGAGAAATCCCCTAGGACACGCCAGCAATAGCACAGACCAGGTCAGGTGCTGTTAGAACTTCCCCTTTTCATCTACAGAGGATATTTAGCTGGGATTTGATCGGATTCCTCAGAGAAAACATTGCAGCATGTTAACAGACATTGAGTGTGCTGCTCTGTTTGTCTCTGTACTACGTGAGTCACTCATTGCTGTGTGACTTTCCCCATCAGTAAAAGGATCACTTGTGTCACAGTTTGCCCTCATGCAACCAGTCCTTGATCACATCAGCTGGGGGGCAGGGGACAGGGGGCAGGGTACTCACTTGAAGCCCAGGTACAGTATCTGTAGCCACATCCATGCCAAAACCAGTAACACCACCATGGTGGGGAAGGCAAAGGAGAACCAGGAGGCAAAGTTGATGACACCACCATTACCAGGAAAGAGCCTGTGAAATGCAGGTGGCTGTTAGCACCCAAAATTGCACTCTCTCTTCGGAGGTGCTGCGAGGAGAGCAGCTCAGTGCCCAGCAAAGGGGCTCTGTGCTGCCTGGAAGTCAGTCAGCGGGACAGAGCGGTGCTGCCCAGGGGCTTTGTGATCCCACATCCCACCACTTACTCATCCACTTGTCCTTGCAGCACCAGATTTGGTGTTGTCCCCGTCAGAGTTGCGATCCCTCCAATACTGGCTGAGTAACAAATAGAGAGGGACATTCCCTTGCAGAGTTTCTTGTGTTTCTTCTCTAGCAGAGCTTCGTTTCTCTTTTTGTCTTCCTCAATCGTCAGGATATCAGCATTATCTGGATCTTAAGGAACAAAAGAGATGCAGAAGATAAGTTGGACAGGAAAAGGTCCTGTGCTTGCACAGCTCAGTATTTCAAGGTTAGGACACAACCTGAAGGAACCAAATCTCCCCATTTTAAGGCTGGCATTATTAATTCTTTGGTCTTCTGCCTATTTTACTGACACTTGTTGGTGAACTGGGACAATGTCTGAACTGCACATGGAGGGGAGAGACGGAAAAATTCAGGGGGCTCCAAGAGAGCCAGAGGAGCTGGGCCAAAGGGAACTCATTCTGTACCAGCACCGAGTTCTGGCACTGGGATTTACGGTCAGAAACACTGGAGTAATTTCAAACATGAGGAGAGGGCAAGACAGCTGGTAAAGAGATATTGTTGCTTGATTGTGTAGTTTTGGATTAGAAAGATCATTTTAATCCCTACCCTTCTGGCTTGAAATAGGCCAGAAATTTTCTCTGGGAAATTCCAAATCATCGGAAAAGTTACACAGCAGACAATAATTGAACTAACACAAATATATAGGGGAATATCAAGCCTAATGTAAAGGCTTCAGCTAATGGAGAATTTATTCTTTTTGTTGGTTTATTGATTAGTTATGGTCTCTTCGTACTTTTGATCTATTTCTAACTTCAGTCAAGTCAGCAGGTCTCACGGTGGCTCCGTGTGGTTCATGGAAGAGCCTCATCGGTGCTCTGTGATCCAGTCAATGCTTTCGGTACGTTCTTTTTTTAGAATTTACTGGCAACTCTTATGACAGTGAAGGAGGCATCAGGTCATCCTCCATCACCCCAAAGAGAAAACCACCCGTGACACACTTACCTTTTTCCTCTGTTTCTTTGGAGCTGACAGGTGTAGCTGGCTCTTCCTGCAGTTCGAAGCCTTCTTTGGAGCTGACAGGTGTAGCCGTCTCTTCCTGCAGTTCGAAGCCTTTGTTGATGTTCTCAGACGCTGGGCCAGCGGTGCTGGACTCCAATTCTGACCTGTGCAACTGGTCCAGCACTGCCTGTGCTATGGGCACCATCATGGCAGTGGTGGCCGTGTTGCTGATCCACATGGACAGGAAGGCGGTCACAACCATGAAGCCCATGAGAAGTCTGGAATGAGCAGGTTTGGAAAAGCTGGATCAGAACTCAGCACTGCAATGCTCTATTTTTGTTGCAAATATTTGATTACAAATGTTGGGTTTGGAAAATGCTCAGCAGTTCCCACCCAGCACTTTCTCTTACCCTGGTCTACTTTGTGAATGACACTGTGAGATTTAACATTAATTTTTCTTTTTTGCAATTTCAACCAATTTTTTACATTCTTATGACTAGGGAAAGTGGAAGCCAGTAGCTTGGAGCAAAGAGTTTATCTAGTCAGATCCTGCTTGTTCTGCGTGCTTCCAAGGAAGGTGTGTCATCTCAGTAACACATATTAATGCATGATAATATACTTTAAAGAAGAATTGCAAGCTGAATTTGATCCCAAATGGCAATCAGTTTAAGCCATAAGGATGAGGGTCTCTATTTTTCTGTAATTTTGTCCCACCTCTATTATTTAAGGTTCTCTTCTTACTCATCTAAAATTCTAATCCTCATTTCAGTATTACTCTGTGATTTGTCTCAAAATTATTCTTTAGACGAGAGGTAGATTATATATGAGATGAAAAAGGGTTTATCTTGTATGCATTTTTATTCTATTGTTTTTAATTTCTTTTGGTATTCTCTCTTGTTATCAGCTAAGACAGATTAAACAGGGTGATGTAGCCTCTGCATAGCTTAGGGATCTAGTCTGGAAACCATTTATTGTTTTTAAAACAAGCATCCTCCTATTTTCTCTTCTCTCAGCAGTCAAGTGTATCAGGCAGAGATTCCATGTTTTCTGTGTTTCAGCTGTGGTCTTTCCTGGCTGTCTGGAGCTGTGTCTTTCCAGCATTGACTCTCTTGCTGCTATTTCTCCACCTGGAGCCATTTGGAATTCAAAAAAAGGCACACCAGGTCTGGAACACATCAAAGGATCCCCCTCTGCGAGGCTTGCTCAGGCACTAACTCACTCGGACTGCAGGAAAAGCACTTGCAGGGTATGATTTGCAGATTCACGTGGGAGATGGGCACTAATGCCATAAAGTCCCTTATCCCCAGGTGTTCTCATGGCTGTTACTCACAGGGCTGGTCTGACACCAGTGAGGAGCAGGACGCGCAGAGCCACACGCTTGTGCAGGTTCCAGTTCTCAATGGCAATGGCCATCAGCAGGCCCCCAATAAAAAGCATATTGGTGTCCTTTAAATATTCCCGACACACCTGTAATGTGGAACCAGGGAAACAGTCACAAGGAGCCAAGAGAGAGGGCATTTTCTGAAGGAGGTTGTTCCAAAGATATTAGCAGGGACTAACTATGGATTGCCTCTGAACAGTGAATTTGCTTTGATTTCAGATTAGCAGCTCCACCCAGAGCTCACTCTGGGCTCGTGCAAGTTCTATTCCATGGTGAGGACAGCCAATTCCCTGTGTAAAAACAGTGGAATAGTAGCAGTAATAACACTAATATTAATATTAATACTACTAACACTAATAAATGGTATCATACAAGATAATGTGAGAAATAATCCCAGAGTAAGAGAAGCTGACCAATTAATCCATATGGAGTAAGATCTCTTACTGTAGTTGAATCCATGATATTCATGAGAGGGAACAGCAGGACAGGCAGGAGAGCTGTGACAGCCAACGGCAGGGCCTCCGTGCACCAGTAAAGGGCCATCACGATGATAACGAAACCACATTCGGCCTCCTGTGGGGCGAGAGGGGAAGAGGACACAGGACCAGAACATGCTGTACCTGCCTTCCAGAAGGCAACGGCCCCGGAGTGCATTCACTGCCTGATTAAGCGATTAAAGAACGGGTTATCTCCTGTCCTTCTCTCCCACGTCTCCTCTGACCTGTGCAGATTCTTACCAAACCACAAACGGTTCAGAACCTTATCAGAACTCCGAGGAAAACACCAGGCTTCTAGGGGGTGAAAAAGCAGTAACTTAGGAAAAGAGTCAAATGGGTGACTTTGAACCTTTCATGATAAGGGACTGGGAGTCACTGCACAGGATTCTTGATTGTGCTGATGGTGTTATATTCTGTATTTCTGTTCTTCAGGTTGCAGATATAGTTATAATCCAGTCAAAGCTTCTTCACCTTTTTCTCCACGTGTTCCAGGAGCCAGCTCAGGTGAACCTGAGTCAATTTTAGTAGCCTGGATTCCTTGTACTATAAACACTTCTACAAATTTTCATTGGATTTTTAGCTTGGTAGAGACTTGGAAAAGCTCACTGACGGACTGGTTACAGGTCATTTCAGCTTTCACTGACTTTGTCTTGTTTGTTTCATGAAAGTATCGTCCCATATTTCCTGTTACTCTTCTTCTGAGAAAGCATTGATTGAATCCTGCTTTGGACAACAACTTCAAATTTTATATAAAAACGTTTAAGTTGGTCCCAGTACACTGAAAAGATTCAGAATTACTTGTCACAACAGATTTCCATATTGTTGCACTGGGGAAGAAAGCAAGAAGAAGTAATACTGCAGGTTTTGGTGTCTTCCTCATTTTGGATCTTGTGCAATAATGGGCGACAGCAAATCCAAAGGAAGCAAAACGTGGTTGTTTGGTCTTGGATAAAGGAGGTCCACTAAAACACACCAGACAGTATGAATGAAATTGTAGTGATGCTTTTTGATGCTGGATTACAGAGGATTAAACCAAGGAGCTGGAATAATGACTGGCAGGATTGAATTTGTGATGCTTTAGAACATGCTCAGGACCTCTGAGCACGGCACGGAGGTGACGGAGCCGGTGAAGGGGACGAACAGGAGAGCTGAGTGGTCTGGAGGAAATAGATTCATGAAGAGATAAAAATATGCCTTTTTGAGGGTTATTTTTGAATGAGAGCAGTAAGAACCTTAATTATCCATCCCACCAAGCACTGAAAGAAATTTTTCATTTTGATGATCCTTTTTATCCATTTTTGTTCTTACAAGACACCAGTGGGTCCCTGGCAGGGCTCTGGGATGTATCTCATAGGCACAGTGTTATTGTCCTCCATCCTGCCATGAACAGGCTCTCAGAAAAAGCAGGAAAAAGGCTTTAACCAAAGTCACTGTTCCTGTAAGGACAGCAATCTGTTTTTATGCAAAATTTTTATCATTGTTGTTCTCAATTATAATAGTTTGATGTCGAGTGCTATGTCATTATAGGGCAGGTTAACAGCTCAACAGAATAGAAAAATGTGTAATTCTACCCTGTCAGCTGCCTGCTCCCAGCACTGCGTGTGGAGGCACCAGCTTTTCCTGCTCAGCAGTGCCATGGTGCGCAATTCTAACCCAAAAAATCTTCTTAAAGGTTGCAAAGGGAAAAGTTCAAGAGGTTGTAAAGTTTTGTGTTGTTGCTGACTACACAGACACCAGAGAGAGCATTTTTCCAAGGGGAACTGAGCCAAGGCTGCGAAATCATTCCACAGGTAACACCGAGGACTTACTGTGTGCAACAACATCTCCAGGAAGTGAGCCTGAACTCGTGCCCACAAGGCAAAAAACCCACAAACAAACAAAAATCTCTCTGGCTTCCTAGAAGTCTTCTGATCCAGATCCCTCCTCCCTCCAGTAACTCTTTGCCTATGGAATGTTAACTAGCAAAAAAAAAAGTACTTTCTCTGTTTTTCTTTCTAGTAAGCTTTTAAGTAATAATTCAAGCTGTTTTATTTATTTGCACAGTGAGGGAATAAGAGGCCACACCTGATCGGTGACCACACTGCACCTCCAGTCAGGGCCACTCCACCATCCCCGCTCGCAGTGCCCCGGGCAGAGCTCCAACGGCTCCGCTCACACTCGGGGCTCTGAGGAAGGCAGAGCTCGGGACAGGCAGGGCAGGGGCAGAGAAGGCAGAATGGAGCCTGCAGAAGGAGCCCACAAACTGGGAGCCAGCAGGGATCAGGAGAGCGGCACAAACTGGGAGCCAGCAGGGATCAGGAGAGTGGCACAAACTGGGAGCCAGCAGGGATCAGGAGAGTGGCACAAACTGGGAACCAGCAGGGATCAGGAGAGTGGCACAAACTGGGAGCCAGCAGGGATCAGGAGAGTGGCACAAACTGGGAGCCAGCAGGGATCAGGAGAGTGGCACAAACTGGGAGCCAGCAGGGATCAGGAGAGCGGCACAAACAGAGAGCAGAGGAAGGAGCTACGACTTGCAAAGCGGAGCGAGAGGGGAGGCACTAGCGGATGAGCTGTTTCAAGGTACTGGGGCTGCAGGAAGAGACCTGCCGGGCAGAGCTTGGCTGTCTCTGCCCCAGGAGCCTGGCAGTGTGAGGACCGTGCCCGAGAGCAGCAGCAGAAGCAGCAGCAGCAGGAGCAGCAGAAGCAGCAGCAGCAGGAGCAGCAGAAGCAGCAGCAGCAGCAGCAGCAGCAGCAGGAGCAGCAGCAGCAGCAGCAGACTGACAGGCTGCCAGCCCCTGCAGCTCTCTTGGAGTGTTCAGTGATCAGTGTCCCAGGAATACCTGCCCCACTACACCACTCCTTGCAGTTCACCTTTTCTGAAGAACCCTAAGCGAGGTGTCTTCTGAAACTTGGCATTTTAAATTTCAAATCCTTGTTTGGGAAGACTCTTACAGAAATATGCTAAAACAAGAGTGAAATACATATTATTTTTCCTTATGTGTCAGATTGCCTCTACCAAGAAAAATGCCTCTTCTACATGGCAGCGACAAGGAGGAAAAAAGTCAAAGAAAACGTGGATTGGATACTATTAGAAAATCAGATGGGGGATTAAAATTGAACCTTTGATTGCAACTTAGGTTCACATGTATAATCTTCAGCATAGAAAGTCCTTTGCTAAATCAGTCAGATGCAAGGCAAAAGTCACAATTCACAGCACTGAGTGTTCTTCTAGAAGGTGCAATCACAGATGTATCTGCTCATCCACCATTGCTTTTATATCACCCCAATATCTGTAAGTCTCTGATCACAAAAAAAAAAAAAAAAGAGATCTTCAAGCCATAAATGAAAGGTCTCTGACAAAGAATCAGTATGGTCTGTTCACTCTGGCACTTAAAAGGAGCAGATCTGAGATGTGGAGATTTGGTTTCTAAACTGAAGTTCTTACCTTGGTAGGCACAGCCAGAGGCAGAGCAAGAGACAAAAGGGGTACACAGATTATGATGAGGTATTTCCTGCAGGCCAGGATCATCTCCAAGATGCCAGGCATGGTGCTGGGGCCAGCCCGGCGCTGGAGCTAGCCCAGTGCTGAAAGGCCTCGAATCTGCTGCTGGAGACTATATAAACCCTGGGGAATATTAACCATTGACCTCAGGAGATTGGGTGTTGTTTTTGGAACTGTAATCGGAGAAAGAAGGAAGGGAACAAAGAAGGGAGGGGACAGCCAAAGAGTGTCAGACCAGGAACAGTCTTGCCCAAAGGTGGTAAATCCCGGACAGAATCAGCTCCTTGTGGACCAAGTAAATTTATTAAAAGCAACCTGAAATGACATGGCTTTTTTTTAATGATACTTGTTTTGTCTTTAATAATGCCATATTTGAATAGGTACTGTTATTCCTCCTATAAAAAAGAGAAACCGCTCCCTCCAAAATGGGTTGAAAACTGTTTTAAAAATATGTAGAGCACTGAAAACCATGTGTTATATAAACATCATTGTGTTTACTAAGAAATTGACTTTGAGTAGCAAACTCCACTGGGCGGAGCTCCTGTCATGAAGTGCCACATCAAGTTTCCCTGCAGAAAGGGACTGACAGTCCTTACCTTAGATCTTAGTGGATTGCAAAAGACTTGGCTACAGGGCAACACTTTGCAAACACTTGGCTATTTTTTATTTTTTTTACACCTCTCAGCTCTTGCAGGTTTATAGGGACAGCTTTGGGAACTTGCAGGGTGTATTGGGGGCAAAAAAAAAAGAAAAAAAGAAAAAAAGAAAAAAAGAAAAAAGGTGCTACAGGGAAATTACCAGCAATTCTTGTCCCAGTTGCAGGAAACGTCTAAAATACAAGCTGTGAATTACTTGAGTCTGTAAATAGGCAGGAATGGAACAAAACTTTTTAATTCCAAAGGGAATGTCTCGTTAATGTCACTTGGATGGCTTCATTTGGTAGATCAGACAAGCGCATCCCTCAGTTAATGACGACATTCCCATGTTATTGGTATAAATTGTCTTGGCGCTGTTTGTAGCTTACTCAAGCAGAGAGAGAAAAAGGGAAGCACAGACATCAGGTCATCTGATGTCAGCTCCAGAAAAAGCTTCTGCTGTTTCTGCCTCTCATCCCTTTTCTGCCAGGGCTTGTTTTCTTTCAACAGTGTGCTTAGGATGGAAAACCAGCGGGGTTTCAGTTGCCAGAGCTGCAAACTCACAGCTCTGCTGCAAGCTCGACTGGGGCATACTGCTCACAACAAACAGAGCTTGTTTCACCCTCAGTACAAAAAGAAAGAACTTCCAAATTAATTATTTTCCCCCATATTTTGCATCCATTTAACATTTAATTAGTGCCTGAAAATGTATAGTGACAAAATCAGCCAACAGCAAGGTATTTTTCTACTTTTTACTCTTATGCCCTAAGGTTGCAATGAAAATCTAAAACAACATATAATTTTTGCATCTCTTTAACCATAAGGTTGGCCTCCAGCTGCAGCCTCATCTATGGAGTGTAAAAAATGATGTGGAAGGGTCTCAGCTGATGAACTGTGCCTGTTCTTCAGAAGCAACACGTCCACAGCCAGGGTTTCCTCTGCCAGGTGAGTCCCGATACTCACAAAGATGCTGAAAATGAGCTCTGTGAGTGTGTTAGTGCAAAGTGAATGGTTTGTCTTGTTTGAGCTTTGCCTGTGGCCCATTAACAGTCCCTTGGCGGTGTCAGAAGAGCGATGCCAATTGACATTAGTTTGGAACAGTTTATATAAATGGGTTAATCTAATACTCTGAATTGTGTGCTTTGAATTTAAAGAGCACCTTTGGTCTTTGCTTACTGATCTGCTCTTTAAGGCAGACCAAACCTCACAGGAAACCAAACAGCACAGACAAAGCCTCTTTTATTAACTGAGTTACAAGTTATTTTTTTTTATAAAAAGAAGTATTTTCCAATGTGCTGTGAATTAATAGGAGTGATCACATATTGCTAACTACAACATTGCAGAGATCCTACTGCATTTAAAATGTGACTTTTGCTTTGTTTGGAGAGAAGGAAAAAAGAGGGTTTATGTTTAAATTTCTTCAAGCATCAGGCTTAGGGCAGGGTGTTTGGGAAGCAGCCCAGTAGAAAAGGACGTGAGGGTGCTGGCTGACAGGTCAGTGTGAGCTGGCACGTGCCCAGGTGGCCATGGGCAACCTGGTGGTGCCAACAATAGTGTGGCCAGCAGGACAGGGCAGTGCCCAGACCTCTGTGCTGGGCACTGCTGGGGCCACACCTGGAATCCTGGCTCAGTTTTGGGCCCCTCACCACGAGAGAGACATTGAGGTTGTGGAGTGTGTCCAGGGCAGGGACCAGCGCTGGGGAAGGGGCTGGAGCACACGGGTGAGGAGGAGCTGCTGAGGGGGCTCAGCCTGGACAAAAGGGCGCTCGGGAGGGACTTTGTCAGCGTTGGAGGGGATGACACCCAGGGGGTGGCTGAGGGTGCTGTGTTTGGTCAGCCTGGAGAAGGGCAGAGCCAGGGCACTGTTCCTTGGGGTCTGCACCTTCCTCAGGAGGGGAGTGCAGGGCAGGGGCTGTTCTCTGCCCTCTGGTGACCACACGCAGGACCCAGGGAGCAGCACAAAGCATCTCATGGGCATTTAGATTGGATATTGGGGAAAATTCCTCCACGGAAAGGGCTGCCCAGCCCTGGCACAGCTGCAGGGGTGGAGTCCATTACCCTGGAGGGATTTAAAAGCCCCGTGCATGTGGCACTTGGGGATATGGGGCAGTGGGGACCTTGGTGGTGCTGGGGTGATGTTGGTCTCGACAGTCTCAGAGGGCTTTTCCCACCTTGGCAATGGTATGAAACAACACACGGGGGGCTGAGCACGGTGGCACTGGGACCACCACCATGGCACCAGGACCACTGTGGCACCGGGACCACCATGGCACTGGAACCACTGTGTCACTGGGACCACCGTGGCACTGGAATCACTGTGGCACTGGGACC
>VWZG01004227.1:538252-552522 GCA_013396735.1 Grallaria varia | reverse complement strand
GGGGCAGAGAGGGGCTCAGGGGCAGAGGTGGCAGAAGGGGAGTGGGGTGTCCGGGGGGCATGGGGAGAGCCGGGGGCATGAAGAGCCCAGGGTGGCACTGGGTGCTGTCGAGCGTCCTCAGCCGCCTGTTCGTCTCGCAGGAGGTGGAAGCCCTGGTCTCGCACTGGAACCTCTACATCAACTTGGGAGGCTTCTTTGTCAGCCTCTTCTCGGTGACGCTCCTGGGGCCATGGAGCGACAGCGTGGGCCGCCGCCCGGCGCTCATCCTGCCGGCCGCGGGCATGGCCCTGCAGACGGCCGTCTACCTGCTCGTCATGTACCTGGAGCTGCACGTGGCCTTCCTGCTGCTGGGCCGCCTCCTGAGCGGCCTCACGGGCGACTACAACCTGATCCTGGCCGGCTGCTTCGCCTGCGCGGCCGACCGGAGCGAGCGGCGCGCGCGGACGTTGCACGTGGCCGTGCTCGAGGCCTGCCTGGGCGCCGCGGGCATGCTGGCCAGCGTTGGCGGCGGGCACTGGCGCAGGGCGCAGGGCTACATCAACCCCTTCTGGCTCGCCTTTGCCGCCAGCCTGGCCGCCGCCCTCTACGCTGCCTTCGGCCTCGGCGAGTCGGTGCGGCAGAGGAGGCCGGCCAGGCTGCTGACGCTCAGCCATCACAAGGCTGTGTTCAGGCTGTACACGGCCCCAGAGCGCCCCGGCGCCAGGTGGAAGCTCGCGCTTTACTCCGTGGCTTTTTTCCTTCTTGTCACGGTGCATTTTGGAGCCAAGGACCTCTTTGTTTTGTATGAGCTTGGCTTCCCTCTGTGCTGGGCTTCTGACCTCATCGGGTACGGCTCCGCCGCCAGCTACCTGGCTTACCTGAGCAGCCTGGGCGGGCTGCGGCTGCTGCAGCTCTGCCTGGAGGACACCTGGGTGGCAGAGATAGGATTGATCTCCAACATGGCTGGGCTGGTGGTGATTTCTCTTGCCACCACCACACCGTTGATGTTTACAGGTGACGCTGAATTCCTGAGTCCTTGCATTTCAGGCTCAGCGTGGAGGTGCTGGTAGATGCAGGAGGGCATTGTGCTTCTGGGGGGCCAAGCGCGTGGAGGACATTCTGCCTCCGTTCCACCCTGTGCACCAACAAAGCTGTGCCTTGCTGATGGCAGTGTTGGCCAAACACTAAAGTTAAAAGTACATCCGTATCATTCCTAGAGTATTAGGTTTCCCAGATCTGTATTACACTGCAGACACAGACTAAAGTGCATTATGAGGTCCAGGTGAATTGGGTCTAAATATAGCAGGGAGAAACTGCCTGCAGCTACCGATTTCCGGACTGACTTTGGAGACTTTGTTTTTCAGCTGAGCTTTCCCTAATGTGCTGTATCTTGCTCACAGGTTATGGGATTATGTTCCTTTCCATGGCAGCCACTCCAGTCATCAGATCCAAGCTCTCCAAGCTGGTCAGTGAGACAGAGCAGGGTAAGGAGTTACCTGGTGTGCCTAAGCCAGATCCTGAAACACTGTCTTCTTGGAACATTGAGACCAAACTGTTTGGGGAAGTTAGGACTTCCATGGCTCCCCTAGGCTCCTGTGTCTTTGTGCTTACCTTCAGGGTAACAGTTTATTTTTTTCACAATAATTGTCATTCATTGATTTAGACTTGCTGCGTTTTCGAGATAAGGACAGGAGAAGAAAAGCAAGATGAATAGTATTTGCAGGAGTAGTTCATTCATCCATCTTCATCTCCAAAACATTTACAAGGAGCAAGAGTTAAAATGGATTACATAATGAGGAGAAAAGTGATTCTCCTGACCATAACTTTTCTCTGTAGATCAGTAACAGTGGGAAGAACCAGATGTTGATGGAGGGTTGTATCATTGACCATGGTGAAAGATCATGGATAACCTGTAGGAGGAGCATATTTGCCTTTCATCCAGTAACGTATTTGGAGATCTTGCACTTTCTGTGAAACATGGCATAGGAATGTCTGTAGGGCAGAGGGAGGAGGCAGTTGAGGTGGGAATGATCAATAGGGGATTTTGCACAAATCATGTTTCTTATTTTAGAATGAAGATGGCATGTACTTGGCACTGGATTTACAATGCTAAATCTATAAATTGCGGTCTTCTGTTGTACTTAATGTTTAACAAGTGATAAGATACGCTTCTCACTAAAAAATGTCTGTATAGCCCTAGTCTGAAGCATTTACAATCCAGCTGATAGGTAATATCCTAGTCAGCTCTGGTGATACCAATTCTGCAAGCTGATGAGATGATCCTGGCTGCAGAGAAACAGGTGGGACAGGTTTCACCTGCCAGGCCAGCCCTGCTTCCCGTCTTACCACACTTGATAGTCACGCCCCAGTTTTCTCATGGAAGTGCAAACTTCAGAAAGATTGACAGAATCCCACTGAAGGTGATGTGTTAAACCCATTTGCAGGCATTGACCACCTGTCTGTCTCACCATTAATCTCTTGTCTCTCCCTTCCAGGTGCTCTCTTTGCTTCCATTGCCTGCGTGGAAGGGCTGTGTTCCCTTGTGGCTACAGGAGTCTTCAACTCTCTCTACCCTGCCACACTGCACTTCATGAGGGGATTCCCATTCCTCTTTGGGGCTATAATCCTTCTTATTCCAGCAGCTATCATTGGGTAATTTACTTCAAATTTCTAAACTTTGCCACCAGACCTATGAAATGTCATATGGAAAATACTCTAATTAGGAGAGACAGTTTTTAAGGCATATTTTCAATTGAGCTTATGAGAGGGTGTTTGGTACCCCAGTAAATAGAGGTGCAGGTAATTTCTTCTGGAATCTGAGTCCTAGGGATAAACATGCAGCCTAAGTAATGTAGCTGCCAATAGCCAAAGTGCTTCAGTTTCACTCCAGCCTCAGTGAAATCCAAAATCCAGAGCTGAATTTGAAAGTCCTCCTTTATGGAAGAGATGGGGCTCTCTCAGCAGTCTCTCTCCCTGTCATTTCTTTCATAATTAAAGCAAAAGTTGTGTTGTGATATAAAACAAATCCCCTGGTAGGTTGTGGGAGAGGGAATG
Organism: Grallaria varia; assembly: GCA_013396735.1. Taxonomy (NCBI): domain Eukaryota; kingdom Metazoa; phylum Chordata; class Aves; order Passeriformes; family Formicariidae; genus Grallaria; species Grallaria varia. The sequence goes on along the minus strand of VWZG01004227.1, from coordinate 549,489 downwards.
TGTTTGGATTTGCAGTAGAAATGCAACAGCTCTTGGCAGGGTCATTTTGTTCTTTCTGTTCCTTTGAAACTTTAAAATTCACTTAATTCAGCGACATCCCAGTGTGCCTTCAAAGGCTCTAACTGTTTATTCTTTCCTAGGTGGATAGAAATCCGGGACTCAAAATGGGACTACAATACCTTCCAAGGTGCTTCCCCATCCCCTGCAAAGGACTGAGAAGCAGCTTAGCAACAAGGAATTGGCCAGCACAGCAGTGTCCACCTGAAGACTGCTCTTTATTCTTCCCTCAAAGGACAGATAAGTGTGGGATGGATACCCTGCTTGTCCTTACTAACTTTTAAAAGCCAAATAGTTGGAAATCATGGCTCTGACTAGAAGAGAAACTTGATTTGCAGATAGGAATGTCTCCTGAACCTTGTGTTGGATCATGTCAGAGAAAACCCAAAAGACCCAAAAGCCAACCAAGGTGTTGTGGGCCATTTGCAAGGCTGGTTAGTGGTTTTGTGGTTTGAGGAAGGCTCTGTGACATGCTTTTAGTGGGGAGAGAGGACTGAGTGTTGTGGTAATTGCCACACCTCTTCTCCTCTGAGTCCTACAGTGTGTAGCAAATGAGCTTTTGGTGTGGATGAGGCACGGACTGAAGCCTGCAGAGCCAGACTGAAGCAGAGGTGCCTAACATTGTGCTGCTGAGGAGGAAGGTCCATGCTCTGGATCAATATGTTGCCAATAAAAATCCTACAAATGTCACTTGCCAGAGCAAGCTCCCACAGAAATCCTTATGGAGAAGGGTAGTTTAGCACAGGATTGCTATTGCCGTGCTTGCTGACTGAACCAGATTTGGTTTTGCAAGTCAGAGGTGTCCTAGGAAAGAGGATCCAATGCATGAAGTGTTTGTAGGAGTGCCAGTGGCATGTCCTGCCTCTGTGCAGCTCAGCCCAGGATCTCCGAGGTGCTTTTGAGAAGTAACACTGAGAATACTACAGTGTAAATAGAATATATCCTGAGTTGGAAGGGACCCACAAGAGTCATTGTCAAAATTGGGCCCCCCTAAGTGAAGCCCCTTATACCATTGGTGTGCCCTGGTGTCACGAGTAATCACTGCTGTGCTTGTGGCAGAGTCCTTCCTCATCAATACACTGGTCTGTAGTGACGAGCTGCTGTGGGGACAGGACTAGTGTCATTAAGGTCAATTTTTTTGTTGTATGGGGCATAATTTTGTGTTGGTGACCTCAGTTCTGCTGCCTCTCTCAGGATCCCTTGATGTCAGCAAGCAAACTCCATGCTTACAATTGTTCCTTTCAAAGCATTACCTGTATTGCCACAATCCTATTTTCTTCCAAGTGCCTTAGACCAGGAGTTCTGTGTGCTCTCTACTGCTCACACTGTTCAAGTACCTGCAATGATGTCTTTACTGTTATTTTCAGAATGAATAAAGCTTCCATTCTCTTTTATTGGTCATAAACCAGCAGGTTTCTCATGCAGCTGTTGATATCGTTTGCCCTTGCCTTGCTTAGGACTTCTCTCCATTGTTTTTGTTTTGTCCTTTACTGAAGACTTTGCAGTAAAGAAGCAGCAGTGGGAATTTGTCTGCCTTGTGGAGAAGGAGCGTGTGAGAGTCACAAGTCAGGAGAAATGCAGGTTTGGAACTTGCAAGGAGCCAAAACTTGCTTTTCCTGATCACTGGAGTAAAGCTTGTGGGAGTACTTCATCTGAAACCTGTCCTTAAGGATGAAGTAAATGTGAAATCTTTATACACAGCTTTGTTCCTGTCCATTAGGAGTTTGGGATAAAAGCAGGAGAATGTGGGAGAGGAAAAACAAGAGAACTGGGGAGAAGCAGGAGGTGGAGAAGCATGGAGGCTTTAAGAACTTGGTGTTATGCCACTTGTTTTGTGTAGTTATGCCAGGGGACATAAGAGTTACAGGTCTGATTGCTGGACTAAGCCCAGAATTAGCCTCCCCGAGGAACAGGGCATGCTGTGAGTGTTGTGGTAGGTGTTTGTGGCTGCACTGATTGTGAAGTGAAATTCTGCTCTACCACAGACTCCATGGACACCAATCCAGGCAGCTGCTCACTGTTGTGCAGTGAGGTGAAACTCGTGTACTGGCTCTGCTCCCCTGCGTGTGCCACTGTGCTTGCAGGGGAGAAATTCAATAGGAACTATTATGCCTCATTAAAGAAAACTGAAGTTCTTCTAGGCTATCCTCCAAGAGCTATGCCAGGGAAGCCATGTGTGAGGACTGTGGGCAGCAGGCAGAGTCCCTGGGGATGCAGAGAGCTACCTCAGTCCAAGCAAAGGTGAGTGGGCAGTGGGGGTCCCACGTGGAATGGTGCCTGGGGAACGTCAGTTCTGCTCCATGATGGCAAAGGAGAGCAAGTGTGAGAAGGCTGCAGGGAGAGGAGCACATGATGCAGACAGAGAAGAGGGGGGGATTTAGAGTATAAACCAGATTTATTAACAGTTCCTGATAGAACAACTCCAAACACTTTTGACATGACACAGCATAGGAATGAGAGAGGGTGAGGACCAAATTAGTTTCCTTGAGGCTGCTCCAGCTGGAAGGGGCAGGGTATGAAAGGGATGTTTTGCCAGGAGCAGAGTGAGTTCATTAAGGTGAAGATCATGATGGAGAAACAGGAGTCACAGTCTAGGCAGCTGGGGCATGAGATGGGATCTCATTTCAGGTGAGTCACCTGAGCTGTAGAGAACAAGTAAATCTCCACATTGAATGGCAGGTGAGGAGGTTAATTGCTACAGAGCTCCTGGGAAACAAAATGCAACTTACTGGGTAGTATCAGAGAGAAAAATCCTTAGGACTGTTTGTGTGGGACTCCTTCAGTGGCCATGCAGGCAGTTATTCAGGACTCCCTGAAGCAGCTCACAAGTGGCTTTTATGCCTTAGCAGATTCACCTTTGGGCTCATCTGCTGGCTTCTTCATATTTAATCTGGAGATAAGACAGGTTCTATTGCTGATGAAGTCTGGGCAGATAGGGCTATTAACCTTTCACTGGAGAGCAAAGATGCCATTAACTGGGAGCTGATAAGAGCTATCCATAAAGCGGTGATTAAGTGCCAGAATTAACTTCTTTTTTTTTTTCCCCTCAAATATTCATGGTTCTAGGCCAGAAGAAAAAGCTTGTGTTCCTGCCATTTAAGGCAGGCAGCAAGGCTTCAGGGAGAGCCAGGAAGAGGATAAGGTGGCTGAGACTCCTCTTTATCTACTGAAAGTTATCTTGAGCAGGGATAGGAAGAGGAGCTTGCTACTTCTACAGGGTAATGCAGCAGCCTGGTCTCCAGAGCATCAGGCCAGCCCGGTGTTGTTCCATCTTCCTCTGTGCTCTTCCTCCTGCCCATGCTCTGAAAAGGGTTATCTTTTTGCATTACTCATTTTGCTCTGCATTAAAAAAGATGAACTCAGGTAGGAGCTGCAATTTCTGGCACTAATTGCAAAATGGCATGTTGCTGAGAGACTGCTTGCCCTCCAAGCAGGTGGGAGAAGCAGGACGAGGCTGGGAGTGTGGAATTCAGGGGTTTTGTCAGGATGGTCATGGTTCCTCACCAGCAGTGTTAGCAGGAGGCAGTGACATTCCTGCTCCCAGCTGGAGCTCACTCCTGACATCCTTTACCAGCCCTTTGCATCAGCTTTACTCTTTCTTGATATTTTAAGGTGAGTAGCTGCAAAAAGCCCTCATAGGTGTTGAGAAGAGCTTGGTAGGAACAAATGCTACTTGATACTGCATCCAGCAGTGGGTAGGGATAACCCCAGGGAGCTCTGCCAGGGCTGTTGGGGTGTGTGCTGGTCAGCAGGGAGATAGCCCAGCTCCTGCTGAAGGAGCAGACCATGGGAGATCTGCTGTGGAGCAGTGACTGAATAAAATACAGCCAGTGGATAATAACTCCATGAGTACAGCACAGCAATTAGCATCTTCCCTATCTGCATGGAGATACATTTTCCAGAGTCATAGTCCAGCCTCCAGCGTCCTTCAAGAATGGACCTGGTAGAGTGGTGAGGCTCAGACATCAGATGGAGGGGAGGGTGTTGTTTTAAATGCACTTTTTGCAGAGATCCTGCAGAAACTTCACGTGGTCTAGGCCCAAACTTCCATCGACAGAGTTAAGAGCACACAGTGGTTTTGCAGCACTGGGAGGTGGAAGGCCATTAAGGAGAGAATGAGGTCTTGTGATAAAGGGACATGGAAAAGAGAAAGCAGTTCAGAAGGCCTCTGTGTGTTATCTTTCCCAAACACAGGGATTTTGTTAGGGCTTAGCTTTTATTTGCCCTTTCCTGCTCTCAGTTTCCGACCACAAGGATATTCCCATGGCACAAGCAGAGCCACGTGGTGTTTATGGACCATTTCGTGTCAGTTGTTCTTCTCTCCCATGTGTCCTCTTGCAGTGGACCCTCACCAGTTCCCCAGTTTTTGGTCCTTGGAAGATCCTGCCTCTTTGGATGAGTTTCTGGGGGAAGCTGCAGCTGCTTGTGGCGGTCTGGATGGTCTCCCTTGCATGTTCTGCTATCCCACAGGAGGGTGTGGAAGACAATTCATCCATCCCAGAGTCCATCCTGGCTTGGCTCACCAGGCGCCGTGTGAGTGAGTACTGGCCTTTTAGGGCCAGGGGCTTGTATTTGGAGGGTGAAGAGGGAGTAACGAGCCACGGGTCTTCTCTCAAGCCAGGGTACTAAGATGGGAAAAAGTCAGGAGGCACAAATTTGGACCCCCACAAAAAGGGGTCACCTGGGAAGTCTCTGGAGGGGACGAGGCAGCTGTGCTGGTTCTAGCTCTGCCCCATGGAGAGCAAGCAGTCCAGCCCGTTCTCTGACCCAGCCGAGGAGTCCCGAGAGGAGCGGCCCTGGAGAAAGCGGATGATTTTGTCTATTGTGGCCTCCTGGTATTCATGGGACCACCTGTGTTTGAGGAGAAAATGTGATTTACTTTTTCTGTTGTGTGAGATGCCACAACATAGCTCTGTTCATTTGAGGTGGGAGCCAGAGACCCCTTCCCCCACCCCACCCCTCTAAGAGATCCTCCTTTTCCCCATGGAAAATGGAGCAACACTGGATGCTCCCTGCCTGGCTGGGATGCATAAAGGGGAAGCAGGAGGGGAGAGGAATCCAAGTGAGCTGCAAAACCTGCCAGCCTGACTCCTGCCTGAAGGGCTGGGGGCACAGGGAAGGGTGTCCTCCTGGCAGTGCTGGCATGGGGAGCTCTGTCACCCAGAGGAGCCTCAAGCACAACATCGGTGGCAGGGATGTGGTGGGAACCTTTGCTCCCTGCATGCTCTGGAGTGCCTGAAGTGACTCACTGCCCCTTTGGCCTGTTCTGTCTCCCTCATCTGCTTCTCCCAATGTCCTTATGCTCTTTGCTACTGCTTATGCAAGGTGTTCTCTCCAGGTGTCAAGGAACCCTTAAGCACAGATGACTTCTACTTACTTGATACCATTAAATTTCAGAACAGCCCTCATGTCCTTGGGAAGTGTTTCTGGGTCTGGCCACTCAAAATGGTCTGTAACAGGTACAATGTTCTTTCCAGAGTTCAGGGCTGTCACAATCTCCTGCAGGAACAAGCAGGTGCTCAGGCTATGGCCTGTGCCAGCCCATCATCACCTCCTTCCTGCTCCAGTGTCCACCCAGCTCCCACCTGATGGCATCTCTTACCTTATGTACCCAGTCTTTGCACTCGGGGTCTTCCATGCATTTATCCAGTGCATTTGGTGAGAGGACCAGCACAAAATTCCGGGCACTCATGACACTCTGCATCAGCTTGTCCTCAAACTTTCCTGCCTCCAGCTTCTCCACATCAATGAACACACTGAAACCATGGAGCTGCAGGTGGACCTTCAGCAGGCTGGTGGAAAAAGGGGATAGCACCACGAGGAGAGTTTCCATGTGCTCTCCCACCACGGTGACCAAGACATGGTGAGGCAGAGGAGCAGCAAAGAGGCTCCCACAGGGAATTGCACGGTTCTTGAGATGCCAGCTCCCACCCAGCCTGCTTACAGCTGTCTGGGTAGACGCAGAGAGCATGGGGAGCTGACGTTAACTCCCTGCTGTGATCCCCTAGGAGCACATCTTGAGGAAAGGGTAAGTCAGTGTCAAAGAGGGTCAAGGTGGCAGTGACAGCACTGTGCAGGTTATGGCACATGCTGTCCCCATGTGCTCTGTGGCTTTTGGCAGCCCCTCCCTCCTCACCGGTCCAGACTTTTCCCACAAGGGACTGATTATCTGCCTCCCCTCTGGACTTCAGCCCAGCACCTCGCTCTTGCCTGCAGGGCTCACCTGGCCAGCTGTGACCCGGTGCTCCGTCGGTAGCTGATGAACACATCGGTCCCGTTGGACGTGGCTTGCAGCGTTATAGGGGAGTGAAGTGTCTCTAGGCAGAGCAGACAGCAACCAAGAGTTATCAGCACGCCGCAGCCCACCCCGACGGCCCTCCGTGCCCACCCTGCCAGGGCCCGCGCCGCACCCCTGGCCGCGGTGAGGATGCGGACGCGGTGGACGCCCGTGCCGATGTGACAGTCCTCCTGCAGCTGCTGCTCCGTGACGCGGTGCAGGAGGTTGCGGCTGATGCCGCAGGTCAGCAGGTTGTAGGTGTACTGCCGGAATTTGGGGTCGATGCCGCCCAGCCAGTCGGCCAGGTTGCTGCGGTCGCAGGTGGAATAGTTTGCGAAGGTCTTGAGCTCTGTCAGCTCCCGGAAAAACCTGGTGGAGAAACAAATGACAGTGTGGAGCGAGGAGGGGAGGCTGAGGGACCGGGCAGGACCTAGAGACACATGGTACCACATCTTCTATCTGCTCAGGAGAGAGGGCAGCTCCATGCCGTGGTGAAGGATGAGCTACAGGAGTAGAAGAGAGCAGAACAGTTGCATGGGAGTGCTGGTCCTTGGGACGTGGTGATGTGATGAGCTCAGCTAAGGGAGGAGAGGCTCGGGTAAGTTCCCATCTTGCTGAGTAACTTGCAGGATCCTACCTGCCCTGTGCCTTTCCTGATCCCACACCTCTGCCATGCACTGGCCCCTTGCAGAAATCCCTCTGGCACTGCAAACTGCAGTGGAAAAGTCCTGGCAGTCCAGATTTTGCATTTGAAGGATCTCTGTTCTTGTCTTTGCAAGAAGGGAAACACACAGACCTTGTCCCCAGCTCTGTGGCTGTGGTGGTGGCCATAAGAGAGTCCAGAGTGCCCTCGTGACAGTCCTACCTTTTCCGAGTGATGCTGGAGTCCATCCCCAAATCCTCCTGCAGCTCTTGCTCTGTCAGCCTCAGGAGAATGTCCCCATCCACCTGGTGATCCTGCCAAGAGAAATCCAGGCTGGAAAGATCCAAGGAAAAGGTTACATCTCTGCTACAAGATGGGGCAGAAGGGTCCTTCTGTGTGTCCCACAGCCCTACCAGAAATCTCTGGCAGTATTTGTTGAATCCAATCTGCTGCAGCCACGTCTGCACCTCGCAGGCCTTCCAGTTGGGAACTGTGGGCAGGATGCGCCGAGGAACCTCCTCCCCTATCATGCGCAGCACCTTTTTGGCCAGGGAGGAGGTGGTGCTGCTGGTGGAGTAGCACACTACCCTCTTCAGGCTCTGCGTAGCCCCGATCTCACTGAAAATCTAGGGACATGAAAGGAGGAGACGCCACTTTGCTTTCCTTCCTCCGCCCCACAAGCTGTGCCAGGCCAGGCAAGGCCCAGGGTGCTTGGTGAGCTCACAGGGGAGCAAAAGACACCCAGATGCAGTTGTGGCCACCCTTCCCTTTGGCATCGCCTTCCTTCAGGCCAACCTCCCCTTTTACCTGTGTTTTCTTCTGCCTGGCTTTGATGGCGGCCTCTGTGCAGAGGTAGAAGGCGGCGATGCACTGGGCTTCCAGCCGTGAGCTGTCCAGCAGGGGCACGAGCCGCTGCAGGTCCTCGGCGGTGCGGCCCTGGCTGTTGTCGCTGCTGCCCAGCATCTCGCAGGCGAACTGCTCCGGGTCCAGCGAGGCGATGAAAGGCTCCACCAGAGCCAGCGTCCCCGAGTGCTCCACCTCCTTCTCGATTTCCTTGTTGGTGGCCAGCACTGTGATGGCCAGGCACGCATGCAGCCGGATTAGTTCGTCGTCTTTTGAGAACACCAGTGGGAAAAGCCATTCTGCCGCCCTCTTCTCGATCATCAGGCGCTGGTTGGCCTGCCCGCCATACATGGCGCAGTTGGCCAAGGCCATGGCGCAGTGCCGCAGCACGGTGGGGTCCGTCCAGCGGCACCAGTAGAGGATGGCATCCAGGCCTCCGTCAGAGATGAGCTGGAAGCAGGTCTCCTCCGTGTGTTTGAACATGTGCTCCAGGATCCCAGAGACGCTCTGCGCCAGCTGGGGAACATCTCGCTCCTTGGTCAAGTTCAGAATCACGCCCAGACCGATCCGAGCGATCCGGTCCCTGCGGGAAGGAGAGGTGAGGAAGGTGAGGGGCAGATGGATGTGCAAGGAGGGAGAACAGTGATCAGTGTACGAACTCCCCTGTGCTTTGGTGGCACTTGTCCCAGCACAGACAGATGTTTCCCTGTGGGACACAGCTGCCACATATGCAATGCAGTGAGATGCAACTGGCTGTGTTGGAAGAACTGGTGTTGGAAGAACCTGTCTGGGTCTGATGGAAGAGCTTGTGATGGGACAGGACATGGAGTGCACAGCCCAGGACCACCTTGCTGGAAGCTCTCATGCTTAAGGTAGGACATATGTAGCAATTAACTGGCAGGGTAGGCTAATGCCAGGCTGGAAAGGGATTTGCTGAGCCAGCATTGCTGGGGGTGTGTGAACTGCTTCATGTTTGGGGGTGAAACTTGTTTGTCCCCCAGCAGTGCTGTCAGGACAGGGCTGTCACAGCTGGCTGAGCAGCCACGCAGCCCTGTTCGCAGGGACAAATGAGTGACAGGGGTCTGCCTGTCCTGGGATGGCAGCTGGAGCAAAGATGTTTGTTTCCTTCATCCTGTGCTCTCCTAGAAGAGAGCCTGGGGCAGGTGCCCAAGGGGCACCATGTGCTGCTCCGCTGTGGCTCCAAGCCCCATCCAATCTGGCCTTGAACACTTCCAGGGATGGGGCAGCCACAGCTTCTGTGGGCAGCCCGTGGCAGTGCCTCACCACCCTCAGGATGGGCTCTTGGCTGTCCTCCCGTGAGTTGTCCTGGGGTGAATAGCAGCTCCACCTCTGCCCTTAGCACCCATTTGGTGCCGTGAGGGAGCTGCTCTGTCCGTGAGACAGTGTTGGCAGGGATGCCCCATGCCATGCTGCTCGTGAGGGCAATGCCACGCTTGGTCCCCAGCAGCAGTGGTGGGGTGATGGCACCACCAGCCTCTGTGCTGGCAGGCAGGAAGAGCATTTCTGGGAAACCTGTGACCCACAGGGCTCACACTGACCTTGGGGTGGGTTTGACAGGAAATGCTGTGGAAAGCTCTGGGGAACAAAAAAAAAAAGCCCTCAGCCTGGGTCTGGCTCCAAGCCCAGACTCGGCCATGGAGCTGGATGACAAACATGGCCCCTCCAGGTCCACCACTCCCCGCAGCCACAAATGGAGCCAGGAGTGGTGCAGTTCCCAGATAAGCACCACTGCTGCTGTGCACGGACTGGGAGAGGTCTGTAAGCCAGAGGCGTGGAGCCAAGGGGGACCCCACACTCCCTGCCATTGCTCCTGAGGCTGATGGTGGGTCAGACTGCAGGGAACAAGCGGCTGGGGCTCCAAAACCCTGACCATGAACTGCTCCTGGAGCAGAGATGGCAACTGCAGGAAATGCTTTCTCTTGCCAAGAAGCTGAGTGCTGAATGCAGACCGTGCCAGTGATGCTTCCTGGGATTAAATTCCACCTTAATGGGCTTTCCTGATTTAGTTGTCGCTTATTTTTGCCTGCCAGTGCATGCAGTGAGGCCCAGGCTGGGAGTCCACAACCTTACAGCAAGAGACATCACCCATGATGCTGGAACAACACTTTGGCCAAGTGCCCTCCACATGCTTTCCAGAGCCCTGGCTGGGCTGGGCTGGACTGGGGCGCTCCGAGGGAGAGCGGAGCTGGCAGAGTGCATTTGGGGTGTTGGAAGGGCGAGCTGTGCACGGGTGTCACATCAGCAGGGCTGTGCATTTGGATGTGCCAGGTGCCATGGGTGCCCATACACCTTTGTACATGCACTTGCACACACACATACATGTGCAGGCACACGATCCCACTCCACCTGTGCCCGTGCTCTGCCGGAGCCAGCCCAGCACCTCTCACCTGTCCTGGGCAGCAGGAGTCTGAGCCAGGGGCCGTGGGCTGGGGGCCTCTGAGGCCCACCCACCAGCCAGCCCCCTCCTTATGGATTCACTTCAGCCTGGTTAGCAGCAGGAAGTCTCTGAGAAGTGGCTTTGTCCTCCTCCTCCTGCTGTGGTTATGGCTAAGGGGGAGTTGCATCTTGTCCTTGGGGTCACATGCTCTGAGCCAGCCAGGCTGGCTCAGCTCGATCACAGAGCGTGGCCTCAGGCTGAGGGGGCTCATGAGGACACCCCCATCCTCACCAGCATCCCTGAGCTGGGGCTGCTCCTCCTCCCTGCAGCTGTGGCAGAAGGGAGCAGATCATACCCTTGCCTGGAGATGAGTCAGGGACCTGCACAAGTGCTGGGGGTGGGGGATACCGTGGGGATCGGAGGGGGTGGTGCACCCGGAGCACCCACAGATGGGGAGTTTGGGGGTCTGGGTGGGATGGGTGGAGGCAGATCAAGGCCAGGCTGAACGGAGCAACCTGGGATAGTGGAAGGTGTCCCTGCCCATGGTGTGGGCTTGGAACTGAATGACCTGTAAGGTCCCTTCCAACTCAAACAATTCCATGACTCTATGAAAGGGCTGGCAGTGGGGAGGGCAGTATCGGGCAGGGTGGGGGGCTCTTGGCACTCACCTGTTTTCCGCCACCAGGATCTGCTCCAGGAGTTTTCCTGCCTGGCACTTGGTCTCCAGCTCGGCGGTGTAGAGCAGGTTCAGCAGCAGGTCCAGGCCGCCCTCCAGGCGGATCACATCGCACAGCACCTTGGCCACGTCCCTGCCCAGCGCGGGCATCGCCCAGGCCTCCTCCACCAGGTGGAACAGCTCGGCGATGGCCGCCCGCAGCCCCTCGGGGCTGGTGGCCCGCGTGGCGTGGGCGATGGCCCTGCGCAGGGCGGGCAGCACCCGCTCCAGCGCCTCCCGCACCTCGGTGCCCACGCCGGGGGACACCCCGCGGTGCCCCCGGGAGCTGCCCCCGCCCGCCCAC
>VWZG01004227.1:526766-538074 GCA_013396735.1 Grallaria varia | reverse complement strand
CTGCTACCGCAGCATCCCTGTCACCGCAGCATCCCTGTCACCGCAGCATCCCGTCACCGCAGCATCCCCGGCCACCGCCCCCGGGGACCCCCCGCTCCTGCGGGCACGCGGAGTGGCCGGGGTGGGGGGTGACAGGAGGGGGGACGCGTCCCTGTCCCCCTCTGCCCTGCCGGGATGCGGAGCTGGAACCGGAGCGGGTGCCGCCACCCCCGAGCCGGGCTCAGCATCCCGGGGCCCGGGCTGATGTCAGCGGGCGCAGGCGCCGCCTCTCCGAGGAGGGGCTGGGTCCGGCGCCCGCATCCCCCTTCCGCTGCGGATGCCCCTGCGGGGCCGGCATCCCTGCGGGGCCGGCATCCCTTCAGCCCCGGCATCCCTTCAGCCCCGGCATCCCTTCAGCCCCGGCATCCGTGCGGGGCCGGCATCCGTGCGGGGCCGGCATCCCTTCAGCCCCGGCATCCCTTCAGCCCCGGCATCCCTGCGGGGCCGGCATCCCTTCAGCCCCGGCATCCCTGCGGGGCCGGCATCCCTGCGGGGCCCTCCTGCCACCGGCCCTGGAGGGTTGACAGGAGCGTGGCACGACACTTGGGGACATGGTTTAGGGTGGGCTTGGCCGTGCTAGGATAACGGTTGGACTCGATCTTAGAGGTCTTTCCCAACCTAAATCCTGTGATTTTATGATTGTGGTCTTACAGTACTGAAATGGGACTTATAAAAGAGGAAGAAAGACTATTTACACAGGTAGATAGTGATAGGACAAGGGGAATGGTTTTAAACTAAAAGAGGAGTGATTCAGATTGGATACTGAGAGAGAATTCTACCCTGTGAGAGAAGCTGTGGTTGTCCCATCCGTGGAAGTGTTCAAGAACAAGCTGGATAGGGCTTGGAGCAGCCTGGTCCAGTGGAAAGTGTCACTCTCCATAGCAGGAGGCTGGAACCAGACACAGACCATTCTGTGATTCCACAGCCCTCTCTGTCCACCCTGAGCTGGGCTTGTCCTGCTGTCCCCATGTCCCACGTTCCCCGCCCTTGCCCGAGCTGCTGCTGCAGTGGCCCCTCCACAGCAGGTAGTGACCCCCACACTGCTGGAGCAGCAGGTCCCTCCAGGACCCTCTGCAACCTGCGAAGTGGGCACAGCGTGGAGGTGAAAGGCCAGGCACTGTGGTGGGCACAGCCGTGGGCACTGTGGGGCTGTGCCCACCCTGGCGCAGCTTTGAACCCACTTGGTATCAGCAGGGGGCAAATAGCCTTTACTTGGTGGAAATTCAGGGCAGCTCTTCTGGGTGGGCTCGGGATTTGCATGATAAAGGAAAGAGCAGAGGCAGCCCGAGCCTCTTTTGTTTTCTTTTTTCCAGGCCAGACGTGCCCAGGGCAGAAATGCTTCGGACGTTTCTCGCCTGTGAAGGGAGGAGCAGCTTAAGTCCTTGGCTCCAAAACCAGGTTGTTGCCAGCTCAGCCTGAGACTTAAATTCAAGTTGATGTTTTGATGTGACAGAGTCGCCTTTAATCGGCTCTGAATCCACGCAGGGACAGACGGAGGAAGGGACATCAGCTCACGGCGAAGGACGGGAAACAAGGCAGCCCCAGGGCCGCACCACGGCGGGAGAGGCTCGGCACAGAACCAGTAAGGGTTTTTCTGATAAATTATTGTTAATCAGGGGTAATGATACGGCCACTGCAGAGCAGAGCAGCAGAGGGATTTGCTGCCCGGGAGCATCAGAATTCAAACCATTCCCTTAGGCTTGCCCTGACAAGCCTAGAGAGCTGAGCTTTGCTTTGCTTTTAGTTTGCTTTGCTTTGCTTTTTGGGAGGAATTTCCAGCCCCAGCAGCCTGGGCTCTGGAATGGCAGGGGTTTCCAGCCCCATCACCGGAGCTCTCCTCGCTGGCTCTGCTCAGCCCTCGGCTGCAGGGGCTCCCCAGGGCCCCGGTACCCAACCAACCCTTCTCCGGGATCTCCTCCTGGCTCGGAAGGGCTCGCTGAGCCTTCCCGGTCTGGGGCTGCTGGTTGGGAGCTTGGAGCAGCAGGAGGGAGCTTTGTCTCAGCCGATTAGCAAAGGCAGCTCGTACATTGCCCAGCCCTTCCCCGCAAGCCCGAGCCCTGCCAGGGCTCTTGTGCCCCAGGCTTGATTCAGCAGGGGTGGGATGAGGCCGTAGTGCAGCACTGGCTGGTGCTGGCACTCGGGGACAATGCCACCCCCACCACAGCTGAGGCCAGGGGACAAGGAGAGGGCTGACAGGCTGCAGGAGAAGTCCTACCCCAACAACCCATGTCTGGTGTCCGCCCGTGGCTCCCCAGGGCTTCCCAGGCGGAAATGCCTGTCTCAAAACCAAATAAAGCTCTTTGCAGTAAGGATGGGAGCACATAATGCCAGGAACTGCCTGTGTCTGAGGAGGCAGAGGAGAGACCCCTGGAGCAGGCACCCTGCCCGGTACTTCGCTCCCCAAATTTTGCATCACTTGAAGCCCAGAGCTGCACTGCTCCTGCCCCAGGGCTGGATGGACCCCGTGGAGCTCCTGTCCCAGCAGTGCTGTGGCAGCAGAGGCAGGATTGCTGCAGCTTCATGTGCAATTGCTCCTTGCCCCTGATTAAATAACCGTCCCAGAGTTATCAGGAGCTGCCAAAAGAGCTGAGTCGACATTAATTAGTAACCAAAAAGATTGGTTGGAAAGGGAATGATGGGAGCAAAATACACAGGCTTTTGTTTGCCTTCTGCAAGAGAAAGTGCAGAGGGCTCCTGCCCTCCCTCCCTCCTGGCTGCTCACCTCTGGCCTCTGGTCCCCATGCACAGAGGTGGCACCTGCCCCATCCCAAGCCATGGGCTTTGTGGTTCCCCAGGTCTGTTCCCAGACTTGACATTGAGAAAGCTGAAATCCCAAGAGTAAGTCCTTCAAAACAGTGACATCTTGGACAAGCATAAGACCACGATTTTGCCCTTTGAGCATTGCTCCCCCATCCCATTTGTGTTTTTGTCTTGCCAAGACCAGGCTGGGAAAGAGATGGGAGCTTTAATATCATGAGGTTTGCTAGGAAACAAGTGTGGTAGGACCTCAAAACCATTTCCTGGCTCTGGCCTGCTGTGCCATCCTGTTCTCTGAACAGTGCCCGACCTGCAGCCAGGCTGGGGCAGAGCTGCCTGCACAAGTGGGGAGCCCTGTCCCCTCCACACGCACCTGGCACTGCGGGGGAAGCTGAGTGGGAGATCATCTCTACCCCTTTTCCCCTGTTCTGACCTTGGCCTGTTTGTTTTCTCGGCCGGGGCAGGCTGAGCAAACAGTGGATGCTGGGGCTCCGGCCACTGCCGTGCTCCAGCCCACAGTCCCAGGAGGGCTGCGCTCCCGGACGCTCACGATGAGGCTGCTCTTCCCTGCCCTGGTGCTGGCCCTGCTCGCCACTGCCCGTGCTGCTGAAGGTGAGCCTTACCCAGCCAGCTGCCCTCGCCAGGTGCTTTGGGCACGGAGCAAATGTGGCCCCTGGGCTGGTGGAGGGGCGGGTGAGCCCAGGGTGGGAGAGGAGAGACCAGGTGGTGGCTGTGACCACTGCCACCCTGCAGGATGGGGAAAAGCAAGTGGGCAGCACATGGGTATGGATGACGCCTTGGCAAATCCCTGGCCTTCCTACAGCTGGGCTGCCAGTGTGGAGTTGGGACCCTGGCACAGCGTGGTCCATGGCTCCCATCGCAGCAGGACCTGGGTGGGGCAGGGCGAGGGGCCAGGTAGACCCTGGTGATGGGGCTGACCATGGAGAGGTGGAGTGCCCCCAGCCATGACACAGCTAAGTGTGCTTTCACCCTTGGGGCTGGCTGGGGGGAGGCAGGGGCCCCACTTCCCACGCAGCATTACTGCTCCTCTACTGTGGGGTGGCTTTTGCAGACTCCTGCGAAGGCCACTGCGATGATGGTTTTGATGCGAAGCGCAAGTGCCAGTGCGACACCCTCTGCATGTACTACCAGAGCTGCTGCAGTGACTACTCCACTGTCTGCAAGGCCAAAGGTAGCAGCCCTGCAGCCGCCCTCCCGGCTGGGGCACGGCGGGATGGGGGTGGCTGTGGGGGTCTCACACTGCGGGGCTCAGAGGGGCTGCGTTGGGCCAGCTCTGCACTCACCTGTGTCCGCAGGGTGAGGTGAAGTGAGGGCACTGTAACACACTGGGAGATGGCTCAATGCCATCCGTAGCATGGGGTCAGTGCAGACTGTATAGGTTGGATAGAAGGAGAAATTTCTTCACTGAAAGGGTGGTCAGGCTTTGGAACAGGCCCAGGGCAGTGGTGGAATCACCGCCCAGGAAGTGTTCAAAGCATGTGTAGCTGTGGCAGCAGGGGACATGGTTAAGTGTTGGACTTGGCAGTGTTGGGTTAACGGCTGGACTTGATGATCTTGGAGGTCTTTTCCAAACTTAACAATTCCATGACCTTATAACTCCATATTGCCTGGGGGCGAGCAGCTCCCACACTCAGCCCCAGTGGGAGGCACCCAGGGTTTCCCAGGACCAACCTGCTCCCTCCCGCAGTGACCCGGGGAGACGTCTTTGCCCAGCCAGAGGACGACTACCTCGACTACAACCTCACTGTCGACTTTGGCACGGAAGAGCCTCCCAAGGCAGAGCCCACGGAACTGCCCACAGAGCTGCCCACGTTCCCACTGCTGCCAGAGACCACGGCAGAGAGCAAGCCAGGCCCTGCGGAGACAGAGCTGCCCATAGAGGTGGTGCCCAACCCCACGACAGATGGATTCGGGGGGCTGGATCCCGGGAACGAGCCTGAGGAGCTGTGCAGTGGGAGACCTTTTGATGCGTTCACCGACCTCAAGAACGGTTCCCTTTACGCTTTCCGAGGTACCCTGGGCACCTTTCCCAGGCACTTGGGAAATGCTGTCACGCCATCACCCTGCACCAGCAACTGGAGTCCCTCCTAACCCACCTCCCCTCTCTCCCCAGGGAAGTACTTCTATGAGCTGGACAAGACAAGCGTGCTGCCCGGCTACCCCAAGCTGATCAGTGATGTCTGGGGCATTGAGGGCCCCATTGATGCAGCCTTCACACGCATCAACTGCCAGGGCAAGACTTACCTCTTCAAGGTAGGCAGGAGCTGAGCTGCAGGGCTGGGGGAGTTCGCAGGGTGGCCATCACAGCCTGCCAACCCACCCTATCCCTCCCCAGCACCCTCCATGCACCCACACATGGTGGCTGTCAGGTGTGGCTGTGGCTGTTTGGGTGCCCCAGGCAGTCACAGCCTCATGATGGGACTCCTCAGCCCCCACTCGCTGTCCCCGGCAGACCTGTGGCTGAAGGACGTTGTACCCTAACCCCCTTTGTCCCCCATGCCCCAGGGCACCCAGTACTGGCGCTTTGATGACGGGGCCCTGGACTCTGGCTACCCACGGGACATCTCTGAGGGTTTTGAGGGCATCCCCAATAATATTGACGCAGCCTTTGCCCTCCCTGCACACAGCTTCCACGGCAATGAGAGAGTCTATTTCTTCAAGGGTAAGGGCTGCAGGCTCCTGGGCAGAGCCCGGCACCAGCAGGACACCTCTCTGCTGCTTTCCCTGCAGTTCATGTCCTCCACTAACATCCTGCACATCCTCTCCTAGGCAAGCACTACTGGTCCTATGACTTCGCCCAGCAGCCCACGCAGGCTGACTGCGAGAAGTCCTCCCCTTCCACCGTGTTCAAACACTACGCCTTCATGAACCGGGACAGCTGGGAGGATGTTTTCCAGATACTCTTTGGCAGCAGGATGAGTAAGGGCTGAGCCAGCCCCGGGGAAAAGGGCTGGAGGGTGCCAATACAACCCACGTGGAGAGGGCACAAGGGGTGCAGGCACCCAGGGAAGGGGGAGCAATGCCTGGAAGCATGAACAGGCTGGATCAGTCACCATGTCCTGCCCAGGCCATGCACAGGAACCCCCCAGGCCACAACTGCATCTCCCGTAGCATCCCAAATCCCACCCTCCCAGCCCTTCTTCCCTGCATTATCCAGACAATCACCAGCCACCTCACACCACAGCATCACTGCTTGGAACTGTTTATTGCCACTGGAACTGGGGATGCCACAGGAAACCCCAGCCCTGGGCAAGGGGAATGAAAGAGAGGAGGAGAAGGGGGCTCAGCAGCACAGGGCTGATCCCAGCCCAAGGTGGGGTGGGGGGCTGCTCCCAGCCCTGCCTGACCTGTGTCCCTGTCGCACAACCCTTCCAGCAGGCTGGGATCCTTTGAAGCATTCCTGTGGGTCTTGGAGCAGGCACTAGAGGTTGTCCATGGGGCTAGGTTCAGCTCACCCTTTACACTGCTGTTTCTCTCACTCACCCCCTGCTCCTTTTCCAGTTGGGGCGAGTGGCCCGTGGTACATCAGCAGGGACTGGCGGGGGCTGCCCAGCCCACTGGATGCTGCCATGGCTGGCAGGATCTACGTGGCCTCCCACCACCCCCGGAGAAGGAAGTCTCGCCGCCAGCGCAAGAGGTACAACAGCCACCGGTCCCTGAATTTGGGGTTATGGAGCTGGCTGCAAAACGACTCTGACTCTGCGGGCGTGGAAAGTGATAGGCTGTCGGGCTCCAAGTGTGAGATGCTCCAGAGTGTGTACTTCTTTGTAGGAGGTGAGTTTGGCACAGCAGGATCCAGGACTGACGTGGGGCCGGGGCTGCTGGGGCAGGGGGGAGGGTTCCTCTCTCCCCACAACGTCCCCAAGCACTGGGACACAGTGGGTAGGTGCCCAGGGCTGGCAGCAAGGGCTGGCAGCTCCACAGAGCCGCGGGCAGTCTCAACAGCATCTCCCCTTCCTCCCAGACAAGTACTACCGCGTCAACCTGCGCACCAAGCGCGTGGACCTGGTGCAGCCGCGCTACCCCCGCTCCATCGCCCAGTACTGGCTGGACTGCCCGCAGCCCGGGGAGCAGAGCACCTGACTGGGGTCCCTGGAGCGCCGGCAGCACAGCCCCAGCTAGGCAGAAATAAACTCTGAGTGCTGCGCAGGCTGTGGAGCTCTCTCTGTCCGTCCGCCCAACCAGTCTGCACAGTCCTTGTAGTGGCAGATTCCAGTGTCCCCCGGGGCTGTGGCTGTCCCT
The DNA here is from genome assembly GCA_013396735.1 of Grallaria varia. Classification (NCBI taxonomy): domain Eukaryota; kingdom Metazoa; phylum Chordata; class Aves; order Passeriformes; family Formicariidae; genus Grallaria; species Grallaria varia. The sequence continues at coordinate 531,015 of VWZG01004227.1, read as the reverse complement.
GCAGTCTGTGCCAGGTCTGCACTGCTGGCCCCATCCGTGGTGCGGCCGTGGCTGCTCAGATCTGCTCCGCCAGCCAGTCCAGTGCCTCTTCCCACTGGAGGAGATGGGCAGTGCCGGCAGCTGCCAGCGGGGACCCAGCAAGGTTATGTCTCCAGTGCCCCCGGGGTCAGTCCACAGCCCCACGCGCGAGTGGCTGTGCCGAGGATATGTGTCCACCCCTGAGGGACCCATCCAAGGCTCTGCCTGGTCCTCCCCCACTGCTCTGCTCACCTCTTGGTTCTGGCAGTCCTGGCCACGGTGGTGCCGAAGGGATGACCCTTCCCTCCTCGGGGCTGGTGCTGTGCTCGGGGCCTGGCAGCTCCCGAGGGAGGGGGTGTTGCTGACACAAGCTCCTGCTTCTGCCCCGGCTCCTGCCGTGAGGACACGTGAACAAACCCTGGCCCACTGACCCACCGCTCCCGAAGCCCCAGGGGCTGCCCGAGCTGCAGCTGATGCCCAGGGGGTGCCCCACGCCTGGCTCTCACCGCTTGCCCTGGCGTGGCTGCGGGTGCCTGTGGAGCTGGTGGGAGCCAGGCAGAGCCATGCCCTCCTCTCTGAGGGGCAGAACCCCAGCACTTCCCTCAAGGGGGGCCAGCTGTGGCATGGGGGGCACCGGCAGCACCTGCGGGTGAGCAGAGAGGGCAAGGCTGCTGTGCCACATTGTGCTACCCCCTCCCAAGGCACCCCTGGGCTGTACCTGGGACACGGTGGTGTCAGCTGGCCCGGGGCAGTCCTGTGGGCACCCATGGCAGCCAGGGCGGCTGGAGGCAGGAGGCAGCTTCTGCCAGAGGGCACAGCAGTGAGTGGGTGGTCTGTGCATCCTCCCCCTGCCATGGGCAGGGCGCCTGCAGGGCCCAGGGCCCCCAGTCTCACCGGCAGCCGGGGGAGGGAGGCGGGTGTCCTGTCGGGCAGATGGAGCCTGGCAGAGTGGCCAGGGGGCACCTGGGGGGCATGGGCACTCCAGGGCAGGGGCTGGCTGTGACAGGAGCTGTGGGTGGCTCTGTGGGGTGGGCCATCTGCGATGTCACCGCTGGGCTCTAGGGACAACTGGGGCTTCCTGGGGAGCAGTGAGGGAACAGGGCAGGGTGTTGGCAGCCTGCAGAGAGCCTCAGAGCCCTGCCCAGCCCCACAGAGTCCCTGCGAGAGGCTGGCTGACACAGAATGCTGCCCAGCTAGGGGCTCTGGCTGCCCCATCAGCAGAAACACATCTGCCCCATGCCACATACGGCCCCCATACCTCATCTGCTCATTCTCCACCACGAAGTCCCGCAGGAGACCGTAGAGGCTGTGCCAGGCTGGGGTTCCCTCTGATGGGAGCTGCCCTTCAGGAGGGAGGTGATGCAGCCCTGTGGGGCCGTACCTGCCTTCCCAGCCCAGGCAAGCTTTTGGGGGGCTCCCTGGGACCTCTGTGCTTCTCATCGGCACCCTGGGCAGGGACAGCTGCTGGCGCAGGGAGAGGTTTTCCAACTTCAGGGCGTGGATTTCTTCCTCCAAGGTTTGCAGCAGCTTCTCCCGGGACACCTGGAAGCATAAGGGTGGTCAAGGGGATCTGAAAAGAGGGGCAGAGGGACTGAGAGGGGGTCCCTGTCTGTGATACCCTGTTGGCCAGGGGTCTGGTGGTGACGCTCCGGGCCCGGCTGGCATAGTGCAGTGTGCTCAGAGTCTCCGAGAGGCAGTGTGAGGATGGGGAGATGCAGGCGACCTGCAAAGGAAGAGACACAGGTAAGCTGTCAGCCAGGGGGTCACTGTCCCCCTCCAGCCTTCCAATCCACGGGGCAAGATCCCTGCCCAGCCTCCTCCGTGCACGTACCATCAGGGTGATGCCCGAGCCGCCCAGGGAGCGGGCCAGCAGCCGGGTGAGCTTGCTGTCCCGGTATGGGATGTGCGTCCACTTCCCTCGGGGTTTGGCCAGCAGGGAGATGCAGTGTCCTGCCAGAGGATGAGCCACAGAGGGTGCAGCGGGGCTCTAGTGGGGACCAGCAGCTTGCGCTCCCAGGGAGGGCCCCACAACTCTTACCTAGTGCCAGGAGGCTGCGGTTGATGCTGTTGGCCTCCACGGAGAGCTCCCCACTGGAGCCGGTCTCCTTCACCCGCTCACTGCCAGCCAGGTCCACAAAGCAGAGTGTGCCCTGCTTGCTGGGGCAGCCGCTGGGCTGGGGGACCCCCGAGGGGAGGGTAATGCTTTGGTACCCCTCGCCCCTTCCCAGTGGCCCACAGCAGTGTCCCAACCCCTGGGTCTGGGATTGGACTCTGTGCTGCTCACCCCAGCCCCACCGCTGTGTCCTTAAGGAGGAGGACATGACCCCACCAGCCTGTGGCTGTTTGCATCCCCAGGACGAGCCCCCAGACCCCTCCCCAGAGCAGGACATGTGCTCACGGCCCGGCTGCGGATGTGGATGGTCAGAAGAGCGTGGCTGCGGCTTGAGTGCCTGTTGAGGGCGTGTGCCGAGGTCCGTCGCCTCTGGGATCCTGCCGGGGATGGAATTGAGGGCTGCAGAGGGACATGCCTTGGCTCTGCAGTGGGAAGGGGAGCTGCTCCTCTTGGCTACCCTTGCAGCTCCAGCAGCCCTGGGGACAGTCTGCGGGGTGCTGAATCCCCCCATACTGGGTCTAGAATGCCCTGACCGTGCGCCAGCCCTGCAGCCGGGGCGCAGCACCTTGCAGGAGCAGGCTGACAATGGCCTCCAGGCTCTCGAAATCCACGCTGAGCTGGTCCTCCACGTAGAAGCCGCGGGTTCTGCTCCACCGCAGGGGCAGAGCGCGCGGGGGCCCCGAGCTCAGCAGGTCCCGGACCTGGGGGCACGGCAGAGGGGAGACACTGCGGGAGCAGGGCACAGGGTGGCAGCAGGGCCGGGAGGGCAGCGGGCCGGGCGCTTACCTGCTCGTTGTAGATTTCCAGGTAGGAAGCACTGAGAGCCAGGTCTGAGCCGCAGCTCCGGCCCCGCTCCAGGAGGTGGGCGAAGGATCTTTGCATCAGCCCCAGCAGCGCCGGGGCTGCCGGCTGGGTCTCGCCCTGTAGAGATGCCAAAATGGTGAGAAGTCACACCGCGTTGGGCACCCACCTGCTCCCAGAGCCCACCACCGTATGGGAAGAGCCCATTCCACCACCAGAATCAGGTCACGGGGGACAGCGAGGGGACGGGGTCGTACCTGGGTGAGGGGTCCCATCAGGGTGTAGGTCTTGCCCGAGCCGGTCTGCCCGAAGGCAAAGACGGTGCAGGAGAAGCTGGGGAAGATGCCGAGCGTCAGGCGCGGCCCCAGGCGGTGGCACAGGGATGCCACCTCCCGACACAGCCCCGGCAGTGCAGACCCGCCGATGGGGCCTGGCGTGGGGCCGGTTGAGGGTTGGGGTCCGCGGGGGGCTCGTGGGCGCTCACCCATCTATCGCCTGCTCCACCAGCCGTCTCATTCCACTGCCCTCGAACACATCCTCCTGCGAGGCGCCGGCGTCGAACACGGCGCTGAACCCGAAGGTGGCACCGTGCCTGGCAGCGCTCACCTGGGCGGCGGCAGAGGCAGCTCAGCGGGTGCCGCAGCGCCCCGGCCCCGGCGGGGAGGTGGCACTTACGTGGACCGCGCCGTCCCCGAGGCTGTGCACGACCCGCCGGTCACCCCGCCGCGTCTCCGTGCAGGTCAGTGGCCGGACCCTGAGGATGGGGCGTGGATGGGGGGGACACGGAGATGTCAGTGCACGGTCGGCCGGGCGGCCTTGCTGTGCCCGTGCCGCAGGGAGGTCCCTGCCGCGCCCCCGAGCCCTTCACGTCCCCCTCCTTACCTCAGCACCACCCTCAGCCGCGTCTCTCTGCTCTCCACGGGGCCCTCCCGCTCCCCTCCGGGGCTCCTGTGGGCAACAGAGGGCACGGGGTGGTGGGTGCCCCCCGGGGCGGGGGCAGAGGGACCCCCGGGGCTGGGGCAGAGGGACCCCCGGTCCTGTCGCACTTGTGCCATCCTCCCGCCCCGCTGTGCCCTGGGCTCTGGCAGGAGGCAGAGCGCAGTGTCCCTCCGTGCCCCGCAGAGGGACGGTCCTGTGCCCCCCCCGAGTTCTTGCGATGTCACCCCAACCCGGCTGCACCGGCCGGGCAGTCACTGCCCGGGTCCTGCTGTTCCAGGACGGAGCGGCCTCTGTTCCCTCCGTTCCCTCCGTCTCCCTCGCAACTTACGGTCTGTCCTGGCCCCGTGGCAGGGCCCTGGGCCGGGGGTCCGGCTGGGT
>VWZG01004227.1:465144-502640 GCA_013396735.1 Grallaria varia | reverse complement strand
CGGGAGCTCCGCGCGAGTCACCGACAGCGGGAAGAGTTGGGAAAGTGCAGCGGGGACAGCCCGGCTGTGGTGGATCGTTTAACTGGCGTGGTCCCGGCCGGGGTCCGTAACGAGGTTTTGTGCAGATACCGTTAAGGGAGGAGCAGAGAAACCTTACCGGGCTGTGACCGGGGGGAAACGCGTCTGTCGGCCGAACGGGGGCTGCCGGGAACGGGCAGGTGGCTCCTGCTGGAACCTGTTGTGATAAAACTTTACTTCTTGTGCTTGTCTACATGTGCTTAACTCTTGTGTTGTCTTTATCTGTCCCTTGTTGGTGCTTCGAGAAAAAACCTGTTGCAGGATGTGTTTTGTAAATTAGTCAGGCCAAGAATTTGTTAGACCTTCTCACTTTCTGCTCTTACTCTGTGATTTCCTATAAACCTTTATACAGATTTCCAGCTCTGTTCTCTTAGACCTGCCCTGAGGGTGGTAAGCTCTTTGCCTTTATTTGGTATTTCTTCTGGGCTGTTTGTCACAGTAGTTTTTGGTCCCTGGCTTGTTGTGATGGGAATAACTTTCTTCTGTCTCTGTTTCCCCAGAAAACATGAAGGAGGTGAAGGAGCCGAGGCATCGCAAGGACAACAGGCGCCCTGACCAGGAGATTTACAAGCCTGGCCTCTCCAGATTGAGGTGCAAAGTGGTACCGTTAAAGCACGAAGCCTCAGAGAAGGAGAGGAGCAGAACTGAGGAGGGCAAGGAGGACATTGCCCGGGATTCTGTGGGAGCAGGGCCTCCCGCCAGGGAGGATTTGGGCAAAAGCGATGGCCCCAGGCAGAATGGTCCTTCTCAGGAAAAGGAAGAGACAGAGACCAAAGGTGGTCTGCAGAGCCAGGAGAACTTGTCCAAGCAGCCCGCTGTGGATGAGTGGTGTTCCAAGACCCCCAGGAGAACCAAGAAACCGGACCAGCAGATCTACCAGCCTGGGAAGCGCCTGCATTCGGCTGCTAAAGAACCGCCCCTGCGGCTGTCAGCTGAGGAAGTCACCAGCAAGATGGAGCAGCTGAAACTCGAGAGAGATGAAGAGACTGAGAAAGGCGCTGGAAAAGACAATAACAGGAAAACTAAACCTAGCAAGGAGGATAGAGAGGGGAACCAGGCAGGGGAAGGAGTGAAAGCCTCAAGGGGAGAAAAAGGACGACGAACAGAGCGAAGTGACAGGATGAGGAGAGCAGGTGACGAGGGGGTGCAGGGGAAGCTGGGCCCTACCAAGCGGTATTCCCGCACCGACAAGCGCCGGAGCCGGTACCGCACCTGCAGCACAAGCTCAGCCGGAAGCAGCAACAGCATAGATGGAGCCCTGCTCGTGGATGGGGTGGAGAAGCGGCAGGAGCGTGCCAGGGAAAGGATACGTCCTAGGAAGCAGCTCTCTGTGTCCTCCACTGACTCCTTGGACGATGACAGAATTGATGAGGCAGAAGGATACGTTTCCAGCAGAAATTCTGACAGGAAAATGCATTCGGAGCAGAGACGAGGTTCTAGGAGTGAGAGCGAATGGAGCAGCAATGGCAGGGAAGTGAAGGGACCCTTTCGAGTCACATTTGACAGCAGGACCATGAACAGGGATGTCAGTCTGGCTGATATAGATAAAAAAAAGTCCCTGAAGACATTTGTTAGTTGCAAAGACTCAGAGGCTTTGGAGCCAAGGAGCCAGAGCAGGGAGCCCCAGGGGAGGGGCCGTGGGATTCTATTTTTGCCTGCCAACACAGACCTCTCTGCCAGCGCCGTGGGTGCCCCTGAAGCCAGTCACCATGGGCCCAGGCTCCTACTTGGTGGGGCTGGCAGCAAAGGCCCCCGGAGCTGGGGCCGAGGTGGCACTGCTCGCAGGTTGTGGGACCCAAATAACCCAGAACAAAAACCTGCCCTGAAGAGCCAGACCGCTCAGCTCCACTTCCTAGACACAGACGATGAAGTGAGCCCCACCTCCTGGGGGGAAGCCCGCCAGGCCCAGTCCTCCTACTATAAATTCCAAAACTCTGACAACCCCTACTATTACCCTCGGGCCTCCAGTCAAGGGCCCCAGTATCCATATGGTGGGTATTCCTTGCAGTATCCTGTGGGTCCGACCAACGGTGTGTACCCAGGGACCTATTACCCCGGGTACCCTGGACAGGCGGGGCAGTACCTGTGTGGTCCGCTCCCCCCCACTCCTCTGAGCCCCGAGATGGAGCAGCAGATGCGGAACATGCAGCAGCAGGAGCTCAGCAAACTCCTGCGAGAGGCTGGGAACCAGGAGCAGCAGCTCAGCAACCTGCTTTCCAGGGACCGCATCAGTCCAGAGGGGCTGGAGAAAATGGCCCAGCTGAGGTTTGTGGCTGTGCTTGAGAGGGGTGTGCGACTGAGTCCTTTCCAGGATGAAACAGCAGAGAATCATGTCTCTTTGGGGATCTGGTGTACTGGGGATCTGTCTCAGCGACTTGGAGATGGGGCAGTGGGTTGCTAGTTTTTGATGTGCTGGGTCTGTTTCTGTGCCAGTGGTGTGTCAGCATAGTTAGGAAACTGAAGGTGAGGATGACATTTACCTGGGCTGGGAGCTAAGCTGTGGCTTCTTATGCTTGATGAATGCCTTGCCTGTGTTGCAGAGACACAGAGGAGCAGAACAAGCATCAGCTGCAGCCTTTGGGTTGTTACTGCTCTTGCTGGAGCTGATCTCTCTCAGCTCCAGGGCTCTCACATGCTCTCAGTGTCTGCTGTCAGACTTCTGCTTTCTCACCTGTCCTCTGTTGGATTCCTGTTGTGGGTTTCAGGGATGATGACTGTTAGCGTGTGCTCAGAAAGCATTTTGTGGTTTCCTGGTGTTGTGTGACAGTGGCAGTGCCTTTCAAATGCTGTGTAGTTTTGCTCTTGATGCCTCTCAACACTCTGACACTCCAGTGGGAGTAGCCTGGTGATGCCAGGCTGGTGAGAGAGAAATGACACTTGTGCTCTGGAGGGTAGTTAATGTGGCTGTGGTAAGTTTCTACTTAGCATCTTTCATTTACTTGTGACCTCTGTGTCTCCAGGGCCTCTCTGGGGGCTTATTTTCAGAGCTGACTGGCAGTGAATTTAGCAGGTGAGCATTTCAATGGCAAGTCCTCTGTTGCCCTCTGGTTCTTTGTGTGTTTGTTCCTGGCCCAGACTTCGTATTCAGAGCATGTGTGTTCTCTGTGTTGGTATCAGGAGATGCTTGTGCCTTGCTGTTTCCAGTGGCAGGACTATAGCAGAACTCCTTGCTCTTTGTTAAGCCTGATGCATTCTGATATACATGTACGAGGGAGGTTTGCCATCTTGGAGCAGAAAGAGTGTTAGATTGCAGCAGCTCCCATCTCCCTCTGGGACGTGTGTGGAAGCAGTGATTTGCTGTAGTGCTGCTGACAGCTCATGCCTGCTGAATGTGAGCAGCAGGTGGTTCAGCACGTTTCCTGGCAGCTGGAGCCTGGGCAGTTGCTGTTGCATTGACCACTGATTGCATTTTGCTGCAGGGTGGAGATGCTGCAGCTCTATGAACGGTGCATCCTGATGGATATCGAGTTCTCTGATACCCAGAACGTGGACCAGTTGCTGTGGAAGAATGCATTTTACCAGGTGATCGAGAAATTCCGGCAGCTCCTCAAGGACCCGCAGGGGGAAAATGCCCAAGAAATTCGGAACAAACTGCTCCTACTTCTAGATGAGGTAAGAAGAGAGAAACATCCCCAGATTCAATTAAAACTTTGAGTGGAATTGACTGGTGTTTGGAATGGGATGGTGCAACTCGTCTTGATCCTCTTTTACCTCCATGTGCCTTAGGTCATTCTTGTGCAAGGAGAATTCTCTTACAGGTTATGGCACATACATGTCCACTTACAATTTATACCAGGCTTGTTTTGGTGTGTTTTGTGTTAATTAGAAATTGATACAATCAAAAATGAAACAAATACACTGAAGTGGAAATAAACAGAAGCATTCCTGGAAGTGTTTGTGCCATCTTTATCAAATTTGCTTTAAAAGTCATTCAGTTAAACTGTGCAGTTCAGTTTACTCTTTGTAACAGGTATGCTGACAGACCTGAGAGGATGTGGTTTATAGAATTAGAGTGGTGGGAAGGGACAGCTGGAGGCTTTTAGTCCAACCTCTTGCTCGAAGCAGGACTCATCTAACACTAGACCAGATCAGTCTTGGTTTTGTTGCTTAGTCTTGAAAACCTCTGAGGCTGGACATCCCTTGACCTTCTTGTTGTGTTCTGAAGAGAAACAGCCTGAACCTCCTTTCTTGCATGTGGCAGGGATGGCATGGTGATTTTGTACTTGTCATCTGCATAATTGTAACATCCAAGTGTATGTGTGTTTTGCAGGGGTCTTGTTTTTTTGATGGCCTCCTCCAAAAGCTGCAGGTGTCGTACCAGTTCAAGCTGGAGGACTATATGGACGGGATGGCCATCCGCAGTAAACCTCTCCGGAAAATGGTAGGTTGGCTTCCTCCTGCTGACTTCTCATCCTGGTGATTCTCTGCAAGGTGCTGAACTCAGTGTGCTGCTGTGGCCAAGGAGCAGGCAGCTGTACTCCAAACAGGGTCAGTTTGTTTGCAGGAAACCTTTCTCAGCTACTAGATAAGTAATAAAGGGAAGGAAGTGTCCAAAGGCACCCTTATTTTTCCTTAGATATTGAACATCTCTTATTTCTGTCTGGAGTCCAGAACAATGAACAGGAAAAGCTGGCAGTTGTGCTGTCTCCCTGACATTGCCCTGAGCTGTGAGTGCAGGTGCAAGGGACAGCTGGGAAAGAATGTTTTATTCCAGCTCCATTCCCAGAGCAATGTGTTTGACAGCTGGCCTCAAATTGGTCATGGACTGAACAACTTCCTTCTGGAGAGAGGTGGGACGTTGTTGTAATAGAGGAGGTGTTTAGGGACCGACTTGCCCCTGCACATGCTGAACCAGTGCCACGGAGCCTTGTGATTTCATTCTGCTGCCCTTTTGTGGTACCTTCCGTGTGTCACTGACCTCCCCTTGGCTCTGTACAGTCCTGTGTTCTCCCTGGGTCTGCAGGTGAGCCCGGACTGTGCGGGTGTCACATAATTCACTGGGTGCTCCTTTGCAGGTGAAGTACGCGCTGATCAGTGCCCAGAGGTGTATGATCTGTCAAGGGGACATTTGCCGGTACAGAGAACAAGCCAATGACACAGCGAACTACGGCAAGGCACGCAGGTAGGAACACAAGTGCCATGTTCTTCATGGCAGCACAGAGCACAGCTTGGCTTCTGGCTACAAGGGATGCATCTCATTTCATCCTTGATCTTGCCTCTAACCAAAGAAGTTTTTCCACTCCTCTGTTGTATCACAGTCCTGTGAAGCTGAAAGTTGTAGCTGAGATTGTTCTGCTGTTCCAGAGAGCAAGCCACCAGATCCATTCATCCTCCATCTGGCGTGGAAATTGTCCTGTGCTGATCCTGCAGCAGGCAGGGCTTAGGCTGCTGAGGCTGGCAGAGTGGCTATTGTGTTTTCTGGTGACTTTTCATCTGGAAGAGGTTCCCATATGCATCCATATGGTCCGTCTCTGTCAGGACTTACTGACACTTACTGCTTCCTGTAACTGATGTTTTTTTCTGGAGCAAAGACTGAGGAGACAGGGAGCAAATGAGTCCAGCATGTGGCATGGAGCCTTGAAGTCTGTGGAGGTTTGGAGAACAGTGCAGGGGAAGCTCCTGGGTTTGGAGGTCTGTGGACATCAAGCAGTGTGCTGATATCTCAGGAAGGCTGAGGGGAACACAGAGCGTTCATGATGTGTCTGAAAACTGTTAATGGATCCGTGTGGCATGATACCAGCTGGAGAGTAGATAATATAATGGAGACAAAATAAAGAGAAGGGCGGAAGGGATGAATGGACTGCCACTGAACGGGTGCCTCTTCACTTGGGATGATTAAATGTCTTGAAAGTAAGGGGAACCAGCCAAGGAACAGGGGAGATTTGGTCCCAGCTGCCGTGAAGCTAAAAGGGACTGAGAGATGCATTCCCTGAACAGGCTGTGATCTGTAAGTGAGGCTGTTCGGGGTGAGTGCTTGATAGCCTGGCTAAATGCTCGTCTTTGAGCTGAGCCAAGGGTATTTCCATCTGCAGCTGGATCTACCCCTCTCTTGTCCTGTGCCCCATCCCTCTCCACGCTGGGCACAGCTTGGTGCCGGTGCACTCCCTGCAGGGAGAGGGCACTTGTGGAAAGGGCTTGTTCCCTATGGGAATGCCCATGCTGAACAGCAAGGAAGGCAGCCTGAGGTCGTTTCAGTAACCCTTACTTTCTGGTGCTTTCCATCCCCAGCTGGTACCTGAAGGCTCAGCAGATTGCTCCCAAAAATGGCCGCCCCTACAACCAGCTGGCACTTCTGGCCATCTACACGGTAAGATGCTCGTCATGCAAGGATGTGCAGGCACAGGGAGAGCCTCTGGGATGGCTGCAAGATTCCATCTGGTGGAGAAAGGCTTTGTTTAGGGCAGTGCTCAGATGTTTGGGGTTTTTTGCAAAAGAAAAAAGCTGATGGTGGATGTGCTGTGTGGATTCCATCTGCTGTGGCTTCAAGCAATTTTGTCAGATACACGCTACTCCCTCAGGCATTTTAGGAACTGTTCTGTGGGCTATTGAGAGAACAGATGTTTTAAAAGTGTGTTATGCTTAAAGTTTTGCATGAGATCTTTGTGCTCAAAGCCTTCCATCAGGATGCTAGTTTTGTTTGCCATGTCTTCACTAAACCTGCGGGCACTGGTCTAAGCAACATCCACACGTGACTTCCTTTGTGCTGGTGGTTGTAAGGTAGCTCTGAATATGGATGGAGAGTTTAAGATCCTACTTGGCATAGTGTTTGTTGTGTCTGTCTGTCCGGGGCAGTATCGAGGGAGAGAGCACACGTATTGAGGGGCAAGGAAGGAGAAGCACGTGGGAACCTGGCTCTGAATGTCCAAGAATGAGTGGCAGGTCTGAGCCTGGTTGTATTTTTTGCAGAGGAGAAAGCTGGATGCTGTCTACTATTACATGCGTAGCCTGGCTGCCAGCAACCCCATCCTCACAGCTAAGGAGAGCCTCATGAGTCTGTTTGAGGAGACAAAACGCAAGGTGAGTCTTGGAGCTGGGCTGTGGGATGCTGCACCTGCCTATACTAACTTTCCTGTGGTAGAGAGCATGGAGAGAGGAGAGTGATGGTGTCTTTTGGACTCAGAGTCACTCCTTACCTTCTAAGAAATTCCATGTTGAGAGTCAGATGAGAGAGGCAGCCTTTGGAATCGTGGTGTTCTTTCTGCCTCTCCTTGGACTGCTTTTGGGGTGATTTGGGCAGCTGAATCTCTTATTTGTGGGTGACAAGCTGTAATTTAGCCAAGCCCAACAACGGTGATAGGTTGCTATGGTTTGCAGCATGGCCTTGGCATGCAGCAGTATCATTGCCTTATTCCATAGGTGCCCCACACCTGTGGGAGTGGATAGGAGAGGCTGCAGCGCCTTTGTGCCCCAGGGAGTCACCCCAAATACAGCACATTGGCTGCCACACTGTCCTGGCACTGGACACAAATTTTCTTGTCCCAGGGCAGTTGGAGTTGAGAACATCTCACCTGCATAATCCTGTGGAGTCAGAACCAAATTCTGGACCTGTCAGTGAATTACTGTGGTTCTGAAGCACGGAGAAGGGCTAATTTATCCATGTAAATATAATTACATGCTTTCTCTGAACTTTGATCCCTGGGTGATTTGAATCTCCTGTCCGCCCAGTCTGAGCAGATGGAGCAGAGGAAACACGCGGTGCTGGATGTGAGCCCCAGTCACCGGGGCAAGGGCAAGAAGTCCACGCTGCGGCAAGTTGGAGATGATGCCATGCGGCTGGAGATCTGGATCCATCCCTCCCACCCCCGCTCCTCCCAGGGCCATGAGTCCGGCAGGGATTCTGAGCAGGACAATGGTCTGGGGAGCCTCAGCCCCAGCGATGTGAGTACTGCAGGGGGCGTCGGTTGGCTTTGGTGTCATGTGTTTGGAATGCAGTGGAATGACACTGGATCTGTTTTGCTTTCCTGTTGCTAAATTTTCCAGTGTTTTGGCTTTCCCTGTGGGAGCTGTGCCTGGGTCAGGCTGAGGAGCTGGTGACCTCGTGCCTCTCGTGTTTAAGGCATGTTGTTACCATCCATTTCTTGGCAGTGTGTGCTAGTGTGGCTGATGTGGAACAGGAGAGGCACAAACAGAAGATGCTGTAAAATGCCTGTGCTGAGGGCTCTAACTTGGGTGAGGTTCCCAGGGGGAAATGAGGTCAGGTGCTGGAAACCAGGGTTAACAGTGACCCTGGAAGTTCTGAGTCTTGTTCTAGAAGTGGGTCACTTGTCCCAGTGCCAGATGATTGGAGGCTTGCACTTGGAATGTAAAAACCATGGTTTCAATCTCCATTATAGGTGTTATGTTTGCATTACTTGCCCTGGTGAGAGGCCAAACCAGCACCTTTATTTTGCAAGAATTAAAAATATAATTGTCTGATGCTGTATCCTGTGAGCCTGTCCAGCTGTACCTTGCTGGAGGAGCCTGAGTGAACTCTTTGTCAGGCCCAGGAATGTGGGCGAAGGCAGTGGTGGTTGGGAGCTCATCCTCCAGGAATCCTTGCACTGCCCTGGCACACACGACTTGTAGGAGAACTTGCCAGGGAGCTCTGGGCTGTCTGTCCTAAAATGGCTGTTAAGGGTGTGAGTTTGGGAGAACTGGGAAGAGCTTCCCTGCACACTGCAGGGCCCAGAGCTTCTCAGATACGATAACTAGTTTGTGACTTCAGCTGGGTGGAACTGGGGTGAAGTCTTGGAGCTTTGTAAGATAAGCTCTGGCATGTTGCTGCAGCATTTTTCAGATGTTCCTGTCCTTGGTTTTTTCCCCTCTCCTCAACTTCTCTTCTGGAGACCTTTGCTTCCTCAGCATTGTTGAAAGGAACGTGCCAAGCTTTAGCCTCTTCGTCAGTCATTGATGATGATGCTTTGACATGAAATGCTGTGAATGTTTTTGGGGCACAGAGGGTTTCTCTTTTGCAGTGCTCTCAGGTGGTATAGCAGCTAGTGAAGTGGAAGCAGTGATGTCCTGTTTGTAGTGCAGCCAAGGAGGCTCAAGTACAGGTCACTGGTAATGTCTTTACAGATTTGTGTGATCATTACCATTAGTCTTGATTTCTTTTCTGTTTGAAACATTGTCTTGTGGAAAGCACTAGCTTTCTGATCATGAAGAGGCAACATGATCAGAACTATGGGGGCAAAGGGCAGGGGGAGCTGAGGGCCTGGGTTTGGGCACTGCGGGTTTTGGCAGTCAAGGTATTTATAGTCAGTCTGCCTGTGCCTGCTGTGGGGCCACGCTCGAGTTGGCACAACTGCTTAGGGGGCTGTGGCATGGCCACATCACCAAAAATAACGACGTGGAAAGGAAACGCTAAATCTGTGCCGCTGCCAAAGCTCCTGAGCTGTGTGGCTTTGGGGCTGGATAAAGACAACAGCTCGTCGGGAAGCTCTGGACTCCTTCCTCCTTGAAGCTGTATCCTCTTACCATATTCCTTGCAGCATCCCTGTGTTTTGAGCCGAGCAGCTGTGAGCTGCCGCTGTGGGGCACTGTTTGGCCTCAGAAGGGCCCTGCCTGGCCAGGGCAGGCAGCAGCCCTCATCCTGGCAGCACCTCTGCCCCACATCCCTGGCCGGGCAGAAGGGAACAGCTCTGCTCCCAGGGGATGTGTGTGCCAGCACCTGTTTATCATTTTGGGGAAATGAGTCTAAATGTGTCATCAGTCCCTTCCTTGCCAGTTTTAGCCCTTGGAAAGGCTGATGCAAGCTGTGTTCTTTCATTTGTCCTGACAGCTGTGCTCCACAGGTAGGTCCTCAGGCATCAGTCTTATGGCAGCCGTTTCTGGGACAGAGAATGGAATTTTACAGAGTAGAATGGGTAGGTGGTCAGACTCCAGAAACAGATAAGACACTGCAAGTATAGGCCCTAACAGCTCTGAGTATGTACTGGGCAGAAGTGTGGGAGAGAGTCTGCTTGTACCCCTCTGATGGAGGCTGTTCCTTCAAACCCAGCCAAAGGTGACTGGTGGTTTTACTGTTTGGTTGGCTGTTTTAGAGGTGATGAGAAATTAAACTGGGGTGCTTCTGTCCTCAGTAGTCGCTTTCTTCATTGCGCAGGTGGTGAGGTGCCAGTCCTGTGACGTGACACACTTGGCAGAGAGATGCAGCACAATTACTCTCCCAGGACCTGCTGATGTGCGTGATGTCCCCGTCAGCACATGCTTACATACCTCTTCTCAGTGCTGACTTGATTTCTCCTTATGCAGCCCTATACAAAGGCGCAAACGTTGCTTTATTTCAGGGTTAGGAGCCCACAGGCTGGAGTTAGTGCCATGGGATGGCAAGTGTGCAGAAAGCCAGCTCACACTGCAGTCATTGCTGGGACAAGGGAAGGTGGAGTGCAGAGCTGGCAGTTTGCCTTGCACTGTGTGTTTAGGTACAGGCTTAGCATAGCTGCTTTTTTTCACAGTTTGCTAACGTCGTCTTTTCCAGGAAGATGCTGAACTGGAAGAACATGCCACCTGTCTGCAGTGAGGAGTGTAAATCTCTGTTTGGGCCCTTCCCCTGTAACTGGATTTGGCACTGCTGGCACAGAGGGCACAGGACAGTTTCAAAGTGAGCTGAGGAGGTGTTTGAATTGTAGCCTGGCTGTTTGGTGCTCAGGGTTTTGTCCCTTTTGCCTGCAGCCTTTTGGGGTTTTATTGTGTGAATGGCAGTTCTCTGTGGTCTGTTTATGTTGCATGTTTCTAGGTGTGCAGGGGCAGGAGGGACCAGGCTGACCACTTACCTGACAATATCTGGTCACTTTGTGTGCAATTTGAATAAGAAATGCAAAAAGGGAGGCTGAACCAGTGGGTAGTTGTGTTGGGTTTTTAAAAATGGTTAACAGGCAAGGTGAGCTGAAGAACTGAGTCTCTGCCATTTCTTTGCCACTGGTTTCATTTGCCCTGGGTCTGTATTCATCTTAAATCTGATAGTACCATATGCAACTTGCTGTGCAGACTGTGAATCGGTAAAGTAAACAGGGCAAACGGCCTGTCAGTCTCTTGAGAAAGTGTTAATATTACACTGAGTTTGAGATTTTAATCACTCCTGTCAGGAAATGCTGAGTTAAGATTCTCACAGTTGCTGCTGCCTGTGCTCTGCAGTAGACACTTCCTTGTGTTACCACACAGCATGCAGGCACTAATAAAGATGCTCCACAGCTGCAGTTAAGATTAGGTAAGAGAGGTTTTCCCTTGGCAGGACAGTAATTGAATATTACTTTGCTCTAGATGTCTGAATACTTCAGCATCATTAAAGAATTAAGTCTCCTAGCCTCTTTGTGAGAGGTTGGTCTTGTAGAACCATCAAAAGCTTGGTAGGGCCACCCAAAAAACATTGAGAAAGCAAAGACCTGAGTCGCATCTGCTGTCACAGCCCTGTGTGTTTGCAGGAACATGCCCATTTTCCTCCAGCCTTCTGGTCAGGCACAGGGGTGTTGCATTTGCCTCCTTGCTGAGACCAACAGCCCCTTTGCAGTAGCAGAGAAATTGGAGTGGAATAATTAACTCTGGAGTTCAGAGCAGGTTTTAACTTCCATTCCTTTACACAGCCTTCCTTCTCAGCAGCAGGGAGTGTGGACAGTGCACCAGGGTTTCCACAAGCAAGCAGTAAATACCACCAGGAGGTCTACCAAAGAAAACCCAGCCCCAAAACACAACAGAAGAGGTTAAAGTTCTCTCAATAGCCTGAATATAGATAGTGTCTTACTTTTGTATTTCTTCATTTCCTCCTATTTGTCTTGGAAGCTTGTTACCCACACAGGTGTCCCTCTGTGCTGGTAGTGGGCATGGGTACCAGGAGACAGTGGTGATGTTGGAGCTGTGGGCAGTGTGTATCTCTGTATGCTTGTTTGTATTTTCTTTCAGATGAGTAGTGCTGGTCTCTTTTGGACCCCTTAATCTCCTTCCATCTCCCAAATCCTAGAAAATCAGGTGCATGTCAAGCACACAGGGAAATTGCCCTCTGCAGCTGGATGAGGGCACTGTCTTCTCAAAGCAGTGAAGGTTGTGAGAGCTGTCCTGCTTTCTTCCCTCTAAGGCTAACTGGAAACATATCCAGCAATGCCTGGTTGGGGCTATCTTCACAACTTCCTGTGATTTGTTTCTTTATGAGGTGAGACATCTCTCACCTTCTGTATTTCTTTGTTCTGCATCCACTTATGCTTCTGCAATCCAATTGAAGTCCAAGAGTGAATGAGGTGATTTTGGGAATGCCTGTGCATCCAAGAGCACTGGCAAGTCCTTGGAGCTGCCCAAGTTCCTTCCTCGGCAGATGACATTTGTCCTTAGTGGAAAGGGTCACTGCCCTATTCAGCTCCTGCATGTTTCACATCTTTCCTTGGTAATGTTGGTTGTTCCTGCTCTGTGTGCTTTGCACTTATTTCTCTTGGGCAGCAGCCACTTGGGTTACTGGAGTGGCTCCTTCCCCTGCCTTGTGTTAGTCCATGCAGTTTTTCATCTGGTGAAGCTGTTTCTTGGGCTTTGCATCTATAGAGGGTGCAGTGGGATAAAACCTCATTTTAGTCAGGTGGAAGTTTTGGTTGGGGGTTTCTTGGCCGTTCTGCTCCATCAGCCTGTCCTTTGCTTGGACCAGTCACAATGGGAGCAGTAATGACCTGTGTTCAGAGTTGGGGTTGCCTTGGTGTCGCTGCCTCTGCTCCCAGGGAGTGTCTGGTTTTTTAAAAGGCTGTTGTGGTGTGAGCTGGGTGTCTCCGCTTTGCTCATGCAAATATACCCCAGAGACACCCCTGTTTCTGAGAGCTGTTCCCTCTGCTCTCAGCTCTTCCCTCACCCTGTAGCTCTTTTTCATTACATGTGACTCAAGGTAAGTGACAGGCAAAAGTGGAAATGATGTATTGCTCTAATGATAGTTGTTCTTCCATATAGATGCACATATAAGAAGCTGCTTGGGAAACTAGTTATTTTTGGTGTGTGTCTGCCAGGCTGGCGGGAGCATTTCTCCTCACTGCTGGCATGGCTGGATGGTTTTGCTCAGGACAGTGAAAGATTGATCTTTTCTGTACAGGCTCTTACAAATAATCTTTGCTGGATGAAATACAGAGCTCCCTCATTTGCTACCTCCATGGTGTCAGGTGGGCAGAGTCCTTGGAATGATCCTTTTCTTAGGAGCCTCTGATCTGGAAATTGAGCCCAGGCAGCTGTGGCTGTGCCTGTGGCTTAGATGGGCAGAGTGAAAGGGGCATGGCTCCCCAGAAAGGTACCCTGAAGACTGCACTTGATGTCCTGTCCTGGCTCTTGCACACTTCCAGGGATTTATTTTTATTAGTCCCAAACCATATGCCTGTGCAGAGAGTGGAAGCAGTGGGAACCACTAGCCCAGCAGTGCCTGGTCATGTCCTGTGTGCTGCCTGCTGAAGCTGTTCTCGCGTCAGTTAAAACGTCTGAGCCCCACCAGAGATGGGTGTAGGTGTGCCCCCAAAGAGAGGGGACACACGAGGGAGTGTCCCCTTTTGTTTTTCTCACCACACAGGGTAGTGGGATACACCCAAGGTCTTACAGCAAGGCCTTGGGTCAGGCTGCTGTTGGTGCCTTGTCACAGGAGAGTGTCTTGTGTTAAGTCAGGAAGTTTGTCCCCTCTATGGTTAGATGCTCTCTAGTATTTGATGCGAGTGATCCCCTCTGTGGTCTGTTGCATTATAGTCTGTCCTGGCTGTCAGGGGATGGCTGTGCTCCCCCCCAGCCTGATTGTAACTGTGTTTGATCCACACCTCTGCAGTACTGCCAGCCCTTGCTGAGCCTCCCCTGCGGCACAAAAACGAGCAGAGAAGTTCTCTGTGTGGGAATGCCGGCACCTGCAGTCAGCTAAGGGCTGCCCTTCCATATTTCTGTCCTTTATTCAACATCCACATGAGAGAACAGCAAGAGCTGTTGCATCCTTAATCTTTGTGCCCAAAGTGGGACTTGAGAGGGGGAAACATGGAGTTCCCTCTGTCCTGCTCTCATTTTCCTCACCCCCATGAGCTTGCAGGAAGCTGTTGAGTTTAGTTACTCATTCATGGAGGTCAGGGCTAGGTCTGGGTTTTTTTCCTTTTGTGTTTAGGAAACAGTTTACAAACTGTTTTGAGCATGGGGGAGCTGGTGGCGTGTGAAAGGGACTTCTCAGCCTCTTTACTGCTCCACTCGCATTAATTCTCTGCCCTGCCTCCTGTTCTGTAATCTCATTCTTGGTTGGCAGCGTGAGTATTTCTGAGTGCCTTCCCCTGCCTGCAACCCCTCCACCTACTAGTATGACCTCGGTCATCAAACCACCTTGAGGCTTTATTTTTACTCTAGCCGTTTTGTTTCGCGTGGTGAGGTTGGTTTCTTTCCCCCAGCAGTGCAAAGACTTCTCTGTGGAGGAAGTAAAAGAGTGCCAGGCTGCAGTTGAAACTGGTTAAACACCAAAACCGCACTCCTGGCCTCGCTGGGTTTGAGACGTGACACTCAGCCATGCCGCTCAGCACTGGCTTTTTTTGCCTGCCAGTTGTGCACCATCCCTGCTTGCACTTAATTCTTTTATAAACTGTTTTTTACTCTAAATTGCTGGTAAAAACCTTCCCGGCTGCAGTTCCTTTGCTAGGAATCCAACCAGAAATGCTGTTCCACTTGGCCTGGGCTCAGTGCTGCTCCACCACAGCTCAGCAGAGCTCCTGGAGCCTGATCCCCAGTTCAGCCCGTGCACTCATGTCATGTAGAACCCACATGCTGCTTTCCAGCACAACTTGACCTTTTGTCACTGCCCAGAAAGTGAAGGCTGAGCTATCAGTAAGAGTTTCCAGAAGTTGGTGTCGATCTTTTTTTTCCCTTCCCTTTTCTTTGTAGACCGTGTTGGTGGTTCTATTTAACTGTGAAGAACAAGGCAGGGACTAGCATTGCCTGAATGAGAGAGACAATGGCATGTTGTCCTTGTGGCAATCTGATACTAATATGTGTGGAAGAATCATGGTGGATCAGAGGTGGGAGCGCTACAAGGACATGAATGAGTTGTGCCTGTGTGGGTGGCTCTGCTCCATCCCAGTGCTCAGAGAGGCTGTGGTAAGGGGAGCAAGATTTCAAGTTCCGACAAGCTCCTCACACTCTAAAACCAAGTACAATCATCCAGAAACTGCCTTTCCCTGTCAGTCACTCTTTCCTAATTTCCTCTCCTGCTGGTGCTGATCAGCCAGGGATTTGTGTGTAACCAAACCCCGTCCTGCTGCTCCACCGGAGTCCTTTCTCGGGGCAGTGGGTTTGATGATCCAAGCACTGCAGAGTGTATGGGGAGGGAGAGTTTGCACTTGAGACAAGAATGCTGCCAGAACTGGCAGTACTGGTAAAGGAAGTAAAATGTCTTAATAGCAGGGCTGGGAGGTTTCCCAGAGCAGGGTGAAGGCTGTAGACACTGATTTCTCTTGAGATTTTTTTTTTTGTTAGTCTGACCTTGATCTATGTCTAAAGTTGGCCCAGGCCAACTTTTCCTGCTCTCTGTTTTAGGCTCTTTGAGATTGGCACCTTGTATCCACAGCCAAACCTCTTAATTCTGCCATGGGGAGTGTTTATTTCTCTTCAGTGTTGAATGAGCCATTTCCAGACAGGCTTCGTATCCACTGTGGAGGTGGGTACTAGGAAAGAAACTTCCTTCCGGAGGATCAGGGAGTGGAACCTGCTGGAGTCTGTCATTTCCTCTGTCCTTGGCTCTACTCTTCCTCCCCAGCAGATTTCATTGCTGCATAATTCAAAGTGGAGACGGAGATGCCTTTGTGCCCTGTGTGCTGCTGCCCAGGTACAAGTGAAGGCTCTGGAAGTACTCTGGGAATACAGCAGGGTAGACAGTTACCTCTGGGTTGTGGAAGCCTGAGGCAGAGGCTGGCTGGGAGTGGCTTCCATTATCCCCTTATCCTGGCCGGTGAGCAGGAGTGTGAAGGTTGCGTGCGATAATGCTGTCATCCTTCTGGAAGGCTCTGTCTCGGCTCAGCCTGTTGTCCAAATGTCTTCTCTGTTGGCCTGACTCCATCCTAAGACTTTCAGGATTTGATCTCTTTAGTTTTCACCCTTCCTAGTTTCTCATATTATCTCCCTCCTCTGTGCTTTAACCCCACAAATAATCTTCTCTGGGGCAGTGAAGAAGGGTGACGACACCCTGAGCTGCATTAACAGTTGATCTCTTATGACCAGAATTCATCACACGTTTTTTAGTGTCAATTTTCTGTTGCAGGAAAGGGAATGCTTTTTACTCCTGGCAAACAGTGAGTGTTTGAATATAAGCTGCTTTTGCTGGTTGGGGCTGCTTCAGTGCACATGTGGCCTCCCCCTTACCTGCTGGACGCAGAAGGGTCAGTTCACTTTCAGTGCTTAACCAGATGCAGCCTTGAAGAGCTGAGCTTGTATCCTAAAAGACCTGCAGCACCAGAGCCAATTTGTGAAAAGTTTTGTGTCAAAAGTTAACTTGATATCTCAGCTGAGGACTCTCTGGCATGTTTGCATAGGTTCATAGAGTTTATGGTCAGCAGGGACCATTAGATCTTCTAGTCTGATCTCCTTTATATCACAGGTCCTTAAATTTCACCCTGCTACTCCTATATGAAGCCAAATAACTTGCGTTTGGCTGAAGCAGTACTTCCAGAAAGACATCCAGTCTTGAGAATCCACCCTTTTCCTGGGGAGTTCGTTCCAGTAATAATTGAATTGGTTCTGAAACACCTTATTTACAGAATGAATGTTTCCAGTTTATTCCTGTGTTTTGCTGTCCTGTGAGCGTAAAGAGCCCTTAAGCACCACGGAGGCACTTTGTACCCTGCAATCCCATTGCCTCCCAGTCTTATTTTGATAATACTAAACAGATTGAGCTGTTTAAATTTTTCACTGCAAGGCATCATTCCTAGCCTTTGAATCACTTTTATGGCTGTTTCTTTGGACCCTTTCCAATTTTTCAGCATCCTTTTAAAAATAAGGGCACTCGAATTGGGTGCAATATTTCAGTGTCAGCCCTGACAGTGCCGTATTTAGATGTGAATGTGCTACCCAGTGCCTGCTCTGCTTGTACATCCAAGGGATGTGTTTAATCTTTTTTACTGGACATTGCACTGGAAATTTAGCCAGAGCCTTTCTGGAGAAGCTGCCTTGGGCACGGTCTTCTGGAGACTTAATTTCACATACAATGCCAGATGCATAACATGATATCTGATGCTGGAAACCCCCAGATTTTGAAGTGATTATAATAACCTGTGTAAATGCTCTGTAGCTATCATTACTTGCTGCAGTTTGACAGCAGAATTTCCTTTCAGTTCATTGATGAAAAATGTTGCTAGTGGGTCTCTGCCACCCTCTTTCCATCCAGTTCAGTGAGGGTCCCTGAAGACTCCTGTTTAAGTGGTTACTTAATCAGTTTTTATTCAGTTTAATGGTAATGTTTTTTCAAGAATGTTGCGTATTACTAATTCATGGAAACCAAATTTAGATACAAGTTTAGTTGAAAAGGAAGTAGCACACATATAAATATTCTATTTGACCTGCTTTAATTGAATTGAAAGTTCTGCTAGTAAATTCGTTATTAAATAGTGTTGAATTTATTTATAGGTCAGATACTTGTTTTGGAGCCAGCGAAGGTACCACAGCTTGATCTTTATGTTACTGAAGTGGACTGTTTTCTTGTTTAACGTTTTTCCTCTCACCTGCTCCCTGCAGTGATGAAGGAAGAACTCAAAAGCTCACTGGTTTTGCCAAGGGGCTTCTTTTCTCTTGCTAAGTTGCTGGCTTGTAACTCTTACAGCCATGCAATGTGTCTTGGTGCTGGAGCTGCTGCACTGCAAAAGATGAGGACATGTCTCAGGGTCTCTACCTGTAAATTAATTTCTCTATGCCTCAAGGCCATGATACATCAGGCTTCCCTCTTTCCTCCATGTCATAGCAAATTGGATTTTATGTTTGTGCAGTGTCTGATGTTAAGTAGCAGGATTTTCACTGGAATTGCTTCTACTGCTGAAGAGATTAATCTGTTTCAAGGCAGGACATTATGACTGCTAAAGAGAAACCTGCTCTAAACACGTGGCAAGAAGAAGCCAAGGCAAGCTCTGTATCCATTTGTGGTTGCAGGTGGTATATGAAGAGGAGTGATTATGGTAATTAGCCTAGCTGGAATTTGCCCACAGCTCTGTGGGTACCTTGTAAACACTGTGAAAATACCAGACAATCTTAATAGCCCTTTTTGTCTGGTCTCCTTTATGTAGGTAGCCATTTGCACAAAACACTTTCTGCCAGCACTTTGTTGGGATTACACCTGTAGCAGTAAAACCTCCTCCTGGTATCCTGCCAGTTAAGCCCACTGCAGCGTCTTGGGCTTTTCATGAAGCTCTGTATCAGTGTTTGGTTTTATTTCAGTGTGATACTGCTGTGGAAAAAGCAGCCAGAGCTTTACCTTGCAAATTTGGGATGGTGTGGCATAAAGGCTCAGGTTCATGTTTGTACAGCCATGTCCAGGGCAGGTAGTGGGTTCACTGCTGCTCTTGGACTGGATGGTGTGGAGCTCTGAAGGAGCTGCCTGTGGAAAGACAGAAATAATCTTAATTAATGTGGTATCTCTAACCCTTGAGTTGGGAGTGAGAATATGGCACGTTTTGGGTGCCTGGATGTTATTTCACAGAGTTCTCAGCAAGGAAGCTGTGCCTGGAAAAGCCTGGCTGCCCAAGAAACCCTGAAAATATTTGGGATGAGTGTGGAACGTGTTTTGGAGCAGAGCTGTGTGGCTCTGTGGTCTGTATCCCAGCCCCTTGTCACTGAGGAGACCCCTAGACTTAGGAGAACATCCTGCTGTGCTCCAGTCCCTTCCACTCCAGTGGAGACAGCGCATTTGTTACAGGCACTATTGCATCTGGTCTCTTGATTAATGGACTTGTCTTTTGCAGCCTATTTTGACTCTGACACCACTTTCTGCTCCACAGATGCTTTGCTGATGTTGAAGAAAGTTTGCCTCCTTTGATAAAGACCAGATCCTGAAATTTACTTCCAAACCTGAAGTAACAATTTTTAAACTGAAATGCTTTTTCCCCAGGAGTCACTTCTCCAGAGTCTTTCCCTTATTTGGTGCCTCCTTCACAGCTGGAGCTGATGCTCAGGTGCCAAAGCTCTGTGCACTCCTCACCCCGAGCCAAGCGGGTCTGCGCTGGGTTCAAGCACAGCAGCTCTGCCCCCCAGCCCAGATCATGGCACTCCTTTGCCATGTGCTCCCTGGGGGCATTTCCAGTGTTGCTGTTCTGGGGTGGGAGACACCATTTTCAACCCTTTTTGGTCAGTTCACAGTCTCTTGAGGCGGTTGAGTCTCGCTTTCTTCTTTCCTGGCTCAAGACATGACAAACCCTTCCTGAAGCCGGCGGAGCGCCGTGGCTCTGTGCTGTCAGGCTGTGCTCCCCGTGGCTTTGTGGTGATTTGAGCTGACTGTTCGGGCCCATTGCTATCTCTGCTCTTTTAGCTGCTCCTCGAGAAGTTGTTAGTCACTGTTGATTTCGTCCATGGTAACAAATCCAGCAGTGCTGGCGGGGAGGTGCGCGAATGCTCCCCAAGCAGCACTGGGCTGCTTCCTCTGGTGAGGTTGCCTCTTCCCAGGTGGATTTAGTCTGTCTGCACTTGCTGACTCATGACAGCAAAACCAGCTGTTTTCAGCTCCAGGCACTACTGTGTGCAGGGACCCCTTCTTCTTGACAGCTGGTTTGTTTTTATAACTAATGCCGTCACTATATGCTCATAACTTCCATATTGGTGATGCCCACTTTTCAACTGGAAGGGCCAAAATCCATTTTTTTACCTAGTTAGTTGTTTTATAAGCTTTTCTTGGTGAGCTTTTCCCAAGTGAGCGATTGGGACCAGCCAGATTTGGTTCCCCGTCCTGAGGAGCAAAGTTGCCCACAAAGGCCAGCAATGTAAAAGTACAGGCTGTCCTAGTCTGGTATCCTGACATTGGCACAAGGACCATTTTTGGGAAGTCTTTGAAGGGAGCAGCTTTTGGGCTGCTCAGTGAGTGAGGTGCAGGTAGTACGTTGTTGCAGGCTTCATAGTAGCACTGTCAGGGCAGTGAACATACTGGCAATGCTTTGGGGAAGTGTGAATGCAGAGCAGCAGGTGACAGAAGTTCCTCCTCCATGCCCCAGAGCTGGGCCACTCGCTGGAGGTCACTGTTTCCCTCTCGCTGCTGCCCTGCGGAGCGGGATTTGATGGGAGCAGCTGGGAGGGTTCCCGGAGGCGAGGGACAGGTGAGTCAGTAGAGGAACAGTCATTCAGAGAAAAGCCCAGTCAAAACAGCCTGTGGCCTTAGTGTGAACTCAAAGATGAAAGGTCCAAAGTTGAGTGATGAGCTCATCAAAACCTTGAGGCTGTGAGAGAAAAAGTGATGAAAGAAGCAAGAGGTGCCTGCTTGAGATGCCACAGTGCTGGGGCACACAGGGCTCTGCCTGGGCTTGCAGAGTTTGTGATTAAGTTGGCAAGAAGTATGAAACATGCTTCATTCCTAGAGGCAGGTATCACACTTCCTTAAAAAAAAAAAAATTATATATATGCAGAAATCTATGTTGCAGTTCTGTACTGGCTCCTGTGGAGTGTGACTGGTTAGTCCTTGGGATTGCGAGTGAAAAGGCTGAGAGTGGAACTTGCTCTGAGAGGATGGGGGTGAAGCCCATGTCCTGGCAAGCCCTTCCAGAGCTAGCTGGCTGGGGAAACACTCTGGGCACGTCCTCCTGGATGTCACTTTCCATTCAAGGTGGGGAGTTTTGGTTCTCCTCTGCTGACGGAAAGTGGTGTGGGGGATTGCAGTGTGAGCACTCCCAAGGCCGTGGGCGACTTGTGGGCATTAGAGGAAAACTTCTGCCCCAACTTATTCTTTCCCCTCGTGCAGCCTGTCCATGAGTGTTGCTTTCCATTAGAAATGGGTCAGGCCAGGAGCTCCTGCTCTTTTCCATATTTCTCCATCAAAGAGTACCTCCTCCTCCAGCTCTTGCACAGGGGCTTGCTGTGGGGCAGAGCACTGAGCTGGGGGCTCAGACTCCTTAGTCTCTGTATGTCTCAGAGTGTGTGATTGCAGCCAGAGCCACAGACCTAGTCACAAACCGGCTTTCTGCCTCCATAAGCTGTTGTCTGAAAAAGAAATACCTGAAGTACCTGTGAAAGATTTCAAGCTCTCAGTTGTCATGGTGTCCTAAGGTGAAGAATCAGCCATATCCAGACTTCACTGGCAGAGTGAATAAGGGCTTTGCTGTGCTGTCCTGGTATTCCCCAGTCTTTCCTGGGTTCCATCTGCAGAGTCAATAAAATGGTGGCAAATAAAGTTGAGTTCTAGTGGAAAGGGCTCTTTAGGGCAGCAGTAAAATAGTGAGTAAGCAAGAACCCCTTGCTGCAGGAGCCAGTTTAATTGGTCTGGCTTGTTTTATGAGACAGGTTTTATGTTTAAACTCGCACGTGGCCCAGGAGCGACTCTGCAGCAGGGCATCGTTCTCCTGCACGGGTCCTCCAGGAGTGCAGCTGGGTTAATTACACCTCACCAAGCAGTCCCACCTCGAGGAGCAGCTGGCATCAGTCATGGCAAGAGCCTGGGGCTCAGAAAGTGGGAATGGAAGGTAGCACCAGAGCTGGCACTGCCTGGGTCAACTGTCCCCTGCAGACTGGCCTGGCAGGGAGCTTGAGAGGCACCTCAAGCTTACATCCTCTGGCATGTGATGCCCTCTTGACTGGGCATTGCCAAAGCCCTGCCTTGTAATCTCATCCTCTCCCTGTGCTTCTGGTCCCCCCCTGTGAATGGAAGTGGAGGAGTTGAAGCTATAAAAGCCTTGTGCAAATGGGAGCAGCGTGGTGGTGCTCTGGGTTGCTCCTGGTCAGCATCTCTCCACGTGGAGCTCGGAGCCTGGCTTTTCTCACTGTGCTGAGGCTCTGCAGGCGCCAGAGGAAAACCTCCTGCTCTGGGGGAGGTAAAAGCGAGGCCAGTCCACTCCTGGTGTGACATGGCCACCTCAGGTCCAGACAGGGAGTGCTTACCCACCCACAGCCTTCCTCAGAGCCATTTGGATACGGACTGGGAAAGCTCTGAGCAGTAGCAAGTGATTATTCAAGTCAGATTTTGGATTTAGTGCCATGTGCTACAGGCAGCTCCTGTGACCCCTTAGCTTCATGTGCACAGAATCACGGAGTGGTTTGTCTAGAAAGGGACCTTAAAGACCATCTAGTTCAAATCCCTGCCTGCCATGGGCAGAGACACCTTTCAATAGACCAGCTTATTCACAGCCCCATCCAACCCAGCCTTGAACTCTTCCAGGAATGGGGCAGCCACAGCTTCTCTGGGCAGTTCAATAACTTCTCTGGAAGTTCAGTAGCAGCTCTGCTGCTGCAGGCTCTCAGGGGCTTTGCTGGTACATCTGACCACCATCTCTGCAGTTGCCTAAGGCTAGAGTTAAATGACGAGGTGCAGTATCCCCCAGTCCTCCCTTGCTTCTGAGAGCTGCTCCTGGCAGGGCACGAAGAAGTGCTTTGAGCGTTGCTGCTGAGCTCACTGTGCTGAGTTCTCTGCAGAAAAGCACTGGGGAGGACTCCCTCTGCCTTGTCCAGCTGCTGCTGTGCCTCTGGCGCAGTCGGGAGCGCAGAACAGGCTGCTGCTGGGGCTTGTGGGGTTGTTTTTTCCATTGATGGGAATGCTAGTGGGAAAGGCTGCCTTTGAGGACTCCTTTTGCAGAATCCCATGGACTGTGCCATGCTCTGAGCTGGTGAGGCATGGAGGAGGAGACCTTCACCCGGGGGTGCCCACGGTGCGGGTGTCAGGTTGGGGTGCCCAAGATGCAGGTTTTGGGGTTGGGGTGCCCAGGGTGCAGGTGTCTGGGGTACAGGTAGCAGGTTGGGGTGCCTGGGATGCGGGTGTTGGGATTGGGGTACCCGGGTCACAGCAGCCCCTGCACAGGATCTCAGGACCCGGCAGAGGGTGCTGTGTCTCCACCACCTGACTCCAGCTCCAGCTGTTTGGCACTTGCCTCTGCCTCTGTGCATGATGTTTGTAAGAGTTTGGGCATGTCCATTTGGTTCCCATCTCCAGTGCCACCCCCAGCATCCAGGCCAGGTTCTTCTGTCACTGGGGACATTCTTAATTCACAGGAAATAGGAGAGAGTTTAATTGTTTTCTCCTCTCTCTCTTTTTTTTTTTTTTTTTTCCCATGCAGCTGAACAAAAGGTTCATCCTCAGTTTTCTCCATGCCCATGGGAAGCTGTTTACCAGGATTGGGTAAGTGTGCAGGATGTTTATTTTATTTTCCTACATTACAAGTCTTTTTGGAATTTAATATTGTTAGCAACTAAGCTGTGTTTGGAGCTGAGGGCACAGGGTGTGAATTCTTGCAGGCCTAGCCTCCTGGTTTTTATTCTCCTTACCCGCCCTCTGATCCAGACTGCTTATAGCTTGGGCTTTTCATTCCCCCCACCTCAGAGCCTGTTTCTGCCTGTGCACTGGGACCCTCTGGCAGAGGCTGAACTCACATGGTTGATACACAGGAGGGACTTGATGCTGTTTTCTCTCTCTCATGTCACTGAACTGTGCTCCCTCCTGTTTAATTTCTGGGTTTGCCCTCCCCTCTTCTGCTGCCCCCCAGCCTTAAACAGCAGTGAGGTGTCTCTGGTGGGTTCTCAATGACTGTTGCCCTCAAGGAGCACAAAAGCCATGGAGGCAGATTCATGTGGTGACTGAAACCCTCCATCTGGAGCGTGTCAAGGCAAGCCTTGCCCTTCATCTCCTTGCTGCCATTTCGGTGAAAGCCTTGTAGCTGAGAGCGGCCCTGGCTGTGGGAACTGGTTTGCACAAAGTGCCCTTGGCAATGGCTGTCAGAAACGGGTTTCAAGTAGTTGAGCAGCTACCCTTGAAGCAAAGCAAGCCTGATCCCAGCCTGGGCTGTGATCCCAGCCTAGGGGACATCCTTATGACCCAGAGGGCAGAGCTCAGCCTCACAGCTGATGGGCTTCCCGTGGGCTGTCTCTGGGTCCAGACTGGCCCCTCGCTGTTGGCATGGAGCAGTTGTATTGGGAGCAGCTGTTGAGGAGAGACTGTGCATGAATCCAGACAGTCCCTGGCACAGTGGTCTCTGCTTGGGCCTGCCAGTGCCTCGGAAGCCACTGCACTGTCATGAGCTCTGTTGGCCCCTTCAGTCTCTTGAAGAGTGGTTAGCTACAAGTTACAGGGCTGAGAGACGTTTTCCAGGCCATGTAGGTAAAGGTAGTGTAGATGCAAAATGACATCTTGCCCCTACTGTTGGGTTTTTTGACTCAGGTGTACAATTTTCTGTCCTCTTTCCCTTCTGGAGCAGGAAAGCACATTAGTGCAGGGCACAGCATGGATTCTGCCACGCAGTCTGACACTTTGGTGCTTCCTCCATCCACCACTTTCTGGGATGACCACTCAGGAGGGTCCCATGCTTCACTTTGGGCCCTTTGTAAACAAAGGGAAGCAGGAGCTGGCCAATTTGTTGAGTGTCAGAGTGAGGAGGAGAGCCTTTGGCTCTCTGCCTGTGCTCTTGGTCTCTCCCTGATCACAAGGCACTGACTATCTGCTTACGGGCAGCAGCCTGACCTGCAGCAGAGAGGAAGAGCTGGATGTCCTCCTGCCTACAGAAAAAGAGGAGGAAAGCTGCAGGAGCCCACGAAAGGTTTGGGAAGTGCAGTGTGTCTGTGCTAGAGGGCCAAGAATGCGGGGAGCTGCTGGTCCCCAACGCTGAGGGGCCGCGCTCGCGGACGAGCTCTGGTTGAACAGATGCCAGCAGGGGATTAATGGGGATGTTGCAGAGATCAGTTGCACATTTGGCTCCTGAGACTTTTGTGAAATTAAGATGCAGCGTTTGAGGCAGTTGCTTCCCAGGACAGTCATTTAGAAAACCCAAGTATGTTTAATGGTAGAATATCCCCTGAAGTACTTAGAAGGGAACTAGAAAGTAATACCATGACACAGGAAGAGAAAATCGTGCAGCTCTGCTAAACAGCTTCCGCGCTTAAAATAGGTAAAAGGTGAGGAATAGTCGAGTCCTCTTTGGGCAGGATCTTTCATGATTTATCTGTAAAAAGTAGGGAAAAGATGATGTTGCCCTAATTGGACTCTTGCTCCTAAAACCACAGGTAAGCAAGTTATTAAAAGCTTCCACTCGGCTCCTGACCTTCTAGTTCTGAGCTCAGTGGGGTTACTGCACGCTGTTCCAGATGTGCTGTGGTATCAAAGCACAGCTGGTGGAGCTGAGGAAGCCCTTGCTCCTTCTTCTTGTTATTCCATGGCAATAATCTTCTTCTCCTTACTAACAACCCATCCTGCAAAGGGCTCCTCCGTCCCTAGAGTCCTGTCTGCTCTAGGAGGATGTTGCTGGATACACTGGATGTGGTCTGAGGTTTCTCAAAACTAGGAAGTCTTTAGAAGCAATCAGTTTGCTCTAATTCCCTGACTGTGCCCCAAATCCAGGGGAGTTGCCTCTTGCAGGAAGAGCAGTGCTTTTGTATCGATGAAGCAACTCCGTTCTGCACAGCTACGAAGTTTGTTCCAGCCCCTGTTTTTGGGAAGGTAACAGAGACTTTGAACTGCTCCAGCAAACAGTGCTCAGGGAGAAGGTACCCTGCTGCTGGGCAGACCTGAGTTTTGAAAGGCACAAGTGAAATATGGCTAAAAAGAAAGCCATTTCTGTCTTTAAAAATAGAGCTATCACTGTCATGAAAGTCTGTTGGGGAAGCCCAGCAGAATTGCCCATGTGGGTTACCAGAAGTGACTCGTTAATCCAGCCTGTAGCGTGCTGCTATCACAAGATCTGAATCTCTCGGGGGAATATAGAGGAAATTGCTATGGAGGCCCCTGAGGTCGCCTGTCCCGGCTCCACAGTGGGTGAGGCATCTGGATTTTGGCTCCCTTGCTCCCATGTGGACACCCAACAATGTCACTGCGAACTGGAGCAGACACTTGCTGGGAGACAGTCTACTGGGTCTGGCTGTGGCCTTTTCTAGTGTAGGAACAAGAATTAATACGGAAAATATATTGGGACAGGAGGAGCCTCCCCCCTCAGTAGTTTCCAAGGTTTTGGACAGCTTCTTGGTTATAAAGTTGTCTTCGTGGGATACCAGGTGAGGGCCCTTTAGGAGGGCTGTTGTGGGCAACCACATCTCACTTGTTTTTGGGAATTGACTGGGCTCTCTGCGATCAGTTCAGTTTTTGACCCCACTTCAGCCGGGGGATTGCTGAGGATGCAATAGCTCTGATAAGTGACCTCAGCTAATTTCCTTAGTGATGAAGAGTAGGATAAACGTGTCAGATTTTCGTGGGCGCTTGTGAATGGTGTTGAAAGCACACCCTCTCCCCTGCCGTGGCACCACAGCCGCGGGCTGCTGTGTCCTGACGCGCGACAGCCGCGCTGTGGCTGTGGGGACCCGCTCCAGCTTTGACATTGTCAGCAGCTACACGAGTCGGTGAGTCCCTGTCCTGTGGGGCTCCAAGTGATGAAGTTTAGGGGCTCAGTGACAGTGTGTAGCCTGGAGGGGATGGGGCTCAGTGCCATGGGATCTGATCCTGCAGCGAGGAGCCCAGGGGACCGGCACCATTCTGGAGGAAGCACGCTCTGGCCAGCATTCAGTGCACTGGAATTGCCACACCCGCAATGTGGCACCAGCGTGTGCATTTTGCTGCAGCCTGGGTTTCTTGGGAGTCCCGTGGGCTGCTCCTTGTCCAAGTGAGCTGCTAGTCCCTTGGCACCCCTCCCAGATTGGTAGAAGTCAGTAGAAAAAAATGGTTGGTCAGAAATGACTCATAAAGGCCATATTCTCCTGCCAAAGGAATGCTGCCTGTTGGTCGCAGAACAGCCCCTCACTGCCCTCCCTAAAGAAGGCTTTAGCTGCCTCCATTGCAGCTTGCACCTTCATTCCCAATGGCACCTGGATGGGAGACAGCACCCCAGGGGTTCCCCCTTCTCCAGGAGGTGTGACAAGGGGCGACCCATGCTGACTTCCTGTCTTGCATCCAGGGGCACAGCCTGCACTCTACAGCCATTCTCTCTGTCTGCAGGATGGAGACTTTCCCTGCGGTGGCCGAGGAGGTTCTGAGGGAGTTCCAGGTCCTGCTGCAGCACAGCCCCCCTCCCATCGGAAGCACCCGCATGCTCCAGCTTGTGGCAATCAACATGTTTGCAGTGTACAACTCCCAGCCCAAAGGTACCACGTGCTGCTTTAGGGGAGCTGGGATGGGGATCAGCCACTCCCTATGGCCAAGCTGCTCATGTGGGGAAGGGTGGGGGGACACACCAGCTGGGGCCAGATGGGTGGAGTGGTGGTTGGATGCCTGTGAGTGTCAACACAAAGGCACCCTGGCTGGGCCTCTGTGGAGCTGGCTGAGGTATCTGAGGAGTGAGGAGGCATCACATCTCCCTGGAGCCCGAGTCATCAGCACAGGAGGACGGTGCAGCTTTAATCCCAGCATTTAACCTGCACCCTGCTCAGTGCCTCTGCTGGCACCAGAAGGGCTGGGAGGGTCTTGGTGTCCTTGACTGTTGGGAGAGTGGCATTGCCTGTGACTGCTTGTGTCCGTGCAGGTGCCTGGGGGCTGAAATGCCACTCTCTAAAAGGCCAGGCTGGAGCCTGTGCCCCATATTAAGGCACCTAGATAGCAAAGCAAGATGTGGTGTTACTTCTCCTCCTCCTCTCACCTCCTCCATCCACCTAGGAGCCTGTATGTGGACTTTACCATTGACAAGTTTAATCTGCTGGTCAGCAGAGATGTCACCAAACTAGACCCTCTTCCAGAGTTTAAAATTATGCTTCCAGGGAATGTATTTTTCCCTGTGTCTCCCCCCAGCATGCCCTCAGCAGCAGGTACCCAGGTCTGCCTGAGCTGTCTGGCAGCAGGGTTGGGGCTGTGCTCCCTGGGTGAGAGGAAGTGCCATTTCACATGCCAGTGGGTTGGGATTTAGATCCCGAAGATGAAGACCTCCAGCTGATGGATTTCAGCTAAAGCCACCATGGAGGCAATCAGGCTGAGCCCCAAAGAGCTGCTGCTGGAAGATTTCTCCCTCATGAGCCAGTTGGCCACTTGTCATGCTGGTGATTAGCAGCCAAGGTCAGCTGATGGAGTGAACCAGCACCAGCCAGAGGGCTGGGAATCAGCTCCTATGTGCTGTGCCTGCCTTGCAGGCACCCTGCTCTCCCAGGGGAGGCTTGAAGGGAGCTGTCAGTCCTACAGGTGAGGCAGCTGTGCCCTCCCACCTGCCAGATGCCAGCCAGCGATGGCATGTTTATCTTTGAGCTGCAAAGTACTTTGTGATTATAAGCAAATGCCTCTGTGTGATGGTAATTATTATATTAATAATAATATTAAAAATAGGCCTGATAAGTGAATTAATAGTGATGTCTGTGCTGCAGACAGGAGCGGGTAGTAAGGAGAGTAGGAGAATTGTCTGGGCTGGATGGCAAGCCCCTGTGGCAGAGCTGGAAGCATCCCAGCTCTCAGACCACTGGCCTGTGCTCTTCCATCTGTAGCTGAGTTGTGAATGTGTGTGAGTGAAAAAGGGAACACTTTTTATCTCATGAAAAATAAAGTGTTCTCTGAGTTATCTGCCTCCTGTGCGGGTAGCTGCCAGCTGCTCCCGGCTTTGGGATCTCTGGAGAAAGCAAAGTTGTTCCTGCAGGCTGCAGGCGGTGTGCGGAGCAGGTGTCAGTGTTCACGGAATGTCTGCAGGTCGGGTGGCACCACGGCTGCCATCTGAGGCCAAGTGCCCTTCAGGAATTTCCCTGAGGACTCCTTGCTCTGGTGACCCTGAAATATTGCTGGGAATGTTGTTGGCAAAGCAAATCCTGTTGTCAGTGCAAGTGCCCTGGTGATCTCCGCGCGCTCATATGCTGAGTGCTGGCGCAGCACGGGTGGGGCTCAATGCCCTGCTGTGATACTGGGAAGAGCTGGGTGCAGGTGGAAATAAAAAGCAAAACAGCAAAGGGTCTGGAGTTTGGAAGGCAAGCAGGACTGTTTGCTGGATGGTTTCCGAATGCCCATGACAGAGCAGAGGTGCTGGCTCCTTCCCTGGCGAGTGGGCTGCGGTGGGCAGAGGCCGGGCTGGAGCGCGCGGCAGGAACGCTGTCGGGAAGGTGCGGGTTTCCATTTCCCAGCACATGAGTCACCTCCCTGCACTGCTGCAGCAGCGCGGGCAGCAGCAGGAGCGAGGGGGCCGAGCCGCTGCTGTGGGGGGCTGGCAGGGCTCGGGGGGCAGTCCCACCCTGCCTGCGTGCCAAGCTGCCAAGAAGTGTTCCTGGCGAGCCGCCGTCGTCACAGCTTGGCCGCATCCACTCCGCAGAGCTGGGTCTAACTTTGCTGTTGGACCAAACAGCCTCCAGAGATCTCCTCCTACTGAAATCCTCCCACAAATGTGGGATCAGAGCGTGTCTGTGTCCTTCCCATCGCACGGCCTGTCTGACCTTCAGCTGTGAGTGTGCAGTAGCAGGAGGAGCTCAGTGGGTTTGGGATTGGGAGGGAGGTCTGTCCAAGAGCCTCTCTTCCCTGCTGTCCAGAGGTGTTCTCTTCAGGGATAGCTGGTCCCTCCTCCCTCCCCTGCCATGTATTTCCAGGTCTCTGGAGCCCCAGTTACTCCTGAGAAACCTGTAAATGTGCTTGTTCCTCTTTGTCTGGTGTCTAATGCATCCCTGGTGCTGGAATCCAGTGGTGCTGGATGGGCAAAACAGTCGCAATGTGGGGAACTTCTGCAAAATTGTAAGTCCCTGAATGTGAACTTTTAAGCACAGATTCAGGTATTAAGAAAAAGCAAACCTGAACAATTAAATACTTTCATAAGCGCCTGTTCTCCCTCTTCCTCAGGCTTACACCAGACACGATCCTGCCCCACCTCAGCCTCAGCTTCTCCCAATTTTGGTGTGGATTGTGCTAGGTCTGTTCCAATTCTTTCAGTGAGGCAACAGGCAGCATGGGAGTTTGGGACTTGTGTGTGATGGTTTATATCTGCTGCTCTTCACTTTTACTCATTTTCTTTTGCTGTGGTGTGGGTTGGCTGTTGTCCCACAGGCGAGCCCCTGTCCAGGCATATGACCCCTGTATGGCAGTTGTGGTGTGCCCTCTGTATCTGCTCCCAGCCACTGCCACTCTTTCATAAATCAACCTGTGCAAGGTCACCATGTGCTCTTCTGGCAGGATGACTTTTTTTGAGGTGCACTGAGGTGTTTGAACTGGTTTCAGAGCCAGCCAGCTGTGAGCAGCACGTGACATTTCACATCCTCCTCCCACACAGGTTGCTGCTGTGGTTACCTGAACCCTGCAGTGGTTGCCCAGCCAGGGCTCAGGTGAGTGCAGGCAAGGCTGCGTGGCCTGTGGCTGGTGCAGGCAGCTGAGCTGTGCTTGTCCCCAGGGACAGCACCAGGCCCGCTGGAGCTGGTCTCAGCTGCCTGTGCAGCCAGGCAGCACTGGGAAGACCCTGGGAGATGAATTGGATCTGTTGTTTTCTCTGACAGAGGAAGCCAAAGAATTCCCACATGAAGTGCTTCCCCTGCTGTTCAGCATCAAATGGCGTGTTCCTGCATTGTCCAGGGAGGCAGGTACACACCATGCAGCCAGTGAGGGTCCCACTGACCTGGCTGTCTCTTGTCAGGAGTGAAAGGTGTGAAAAAGCTTCTTGTAGCTCAGACCCATAGGGCAAAGAGTGCCCACCCAGGGGAGGGACCAGAGAGGGACAGCCACTCTACATGGCAGAGACTTGCAGTTGCTGGAGCTTTCCATGACAGGACACAGGTAACCACCAATGCTTTGGGCCATCCTGGGCTCCGGCTGGGGCGGGACCATTGTGGCGTGGCCTGTTTAACAGTTTGGTAGCCATCTGCACAACCAACTCACAGAGAAGCTTGGATCCCTTTATCCCAACCACAGGCACTCCAAGAATTTTAATTTTTTTTTAATTCCGTAATTTGGGGAAATAAAACTCTGGTTTCTGAAAAGACTAATTGAAGCCGTGCTTGCGGCAGGGGCATCTCGGTGAGTGGAGAGAGAGAAACCCCCTCCCAGCCCATCTGTGCCCAATTTACTCCGATCTGGCCTCTCTGAGGCTTTTTTCTTTCTCTCTCTCTTTAATAATTTGTTTTATAATTCCTGGAATCAAACCCATCTCAGACACACTGTTTTATTTTACTGTATTATTGGATTATACTTCCTATAAATCACTGGATGTTATTCATAGGCCACCACCAGAATAACTTCCCCTCTCCCCCCACCCCCCGATGGCCCCGCATTCCAAACAAGCGTGCACCAAAGTGGGGGTGCAGCAGCACGGGGCACCCTAGAGACACTTCCCGGAAATCCCAGCAAATTTGCCTGGCTGCGGGTGTGAAGCATCAGGCTGCAGCACCTGGATGCCTTCTGGCACTCTTGGGCCAGTTGTGCTGTGCTGTGTGGAGGTTGTTAGGAGGTCGGGCTTAGGTGGAAGTGGAGAGGGGAGGGGGCTGCCATATGTGCATCCTCAGCACATGCAGGGAATGAAGTTGCATCCCCTGGGGCCGAGCAGAGTCAGGGCACAGAGGCACAGGGGGTGCCGGCCAAGTGCGCGCCTTCAACTGAGCATTGGGAAAGTGCCATGTGTTTCAACCAGAGGAAGGTGACAGTTTGGGCAGGGGGACCATTGCATAGGGCATCCGCTCTGCTGAGGTCCAGTGATGGGGAGGAAAACCTGCTGCTTGTGCTCTGGCTGTTGGGACTGTGCTCGTGTGGGATGTGATGGCTCCAGAGGGCAGCCAGTGTGGCAAGGGCAGGCTGGGCTTTGCTTCACAGTCTCCTCGAGCAGACCATGGTTGGATTCTCTGTGCCAGGTAGTGTTGGCTGGAAAACCTGAAAGGCTTCTGTGGACAGGGAGGTTTCACATCCCACTCCCTGCAGCAGATTCAGAGCTGTGCCTGTTCTCTTTGCACTGCCACACTGGTGTCCTCAGGGCAGTGTCGAGTAGGTCGATGCTGCGCAGGCCACTGGGCTGGGGATACTTTGCCTGGCTCAGAGAGCTGCTGTCACACGACGAGTGTGTGCTGACTGCGGCCTTTGCAAGGATTTGCTAGTGCATATGGCCCTGTTTGCTCCGTAAACATCTACACAATCTTGAGGCGCTGATCTTTGCCCAGGTTTTGAAAGACATAATGAAGGATCTGCAGTGTCTAAGCAGGTATAGGGCTTCCCTTTTTCCATGTAGGTTCAGCACCCAGCCTAGCTGGAGAGGACCTGA
This sequence comes from Grallaria varia, assembly GCA_013396735.1. Lineage (NCBI taxonomy): Eukaryota > Metazoa > Chordata > Aves > Passeriformes > Formicariidae > Grallaria > Grallaria varia. Next base: position 470,349 of record VWZG01004227.1, on the reverse strand, counting down.
AATCAGGCTGTGCCGTGGTAACCAGCAGGCTGCTCCCCTGCCATCCCACTGCTGCTCACAGCCCTGTGCCGGACAGAGCAGGTTTCGCTTTGCTGACTGCAGCTGCTTGGGCTTGAGAGCTACAGCATGAACCCTTAAAATATCCCCGGAGATGGTGCAGAGGCTGGTGGTGTCTGCCCTCAGCAGAACCTCAGCTCTGACCATTGCCACGGTCTTGTTTCTGCCGCTCGGACCCAGCTTTGCTCAAAGAGCTAACTGCAGCATCAGAAAAAGCTCAGAGGAAGCACTTACTGATCACCTGTGGCAGCCTCATCTCAGTGCCTTCTCATGAAGCTCTAACCACATCTTGCATGTTGGAGCTGACAAAAGGTGTCAGGAGTTGAACACAAGAGAGTCCAGTGCATCTGCCTGAATTTAAAAATAAAGCAGTGCTGTGGGTAGCTGCTTTGGTTTGGTGGAGTTTTAAAATTAGGCATAAAAGAAAGGTTTAATAAACCTCAGGCTGTAGATAGCAGCAGCAGCTTGATCTTTCCTGGTATGGGGAGCAGAACTGAGTCCTTTTCTCTTAATTCCCCTCTTTGCATGGTAAATACATGCTTCTGCAGAGTCCAGCTGGCACCTTGGAGCAGGCAGTGCTGTGTGCCATGGCACCTTTGGGCACAACAACAGGGAGGTCAGTGCAGATGTCGCCTGGCAGGGCTGTGTCATGGGGATGCTGAGCATCTGCAGCCCTGTGCTCTGTTGAGAGCAGAGCCTGAGGTCCCTCCAGCTGCCTGGGGTCTTGGCTTGTATGCAAACACAGCCCACTCAGTGCAGGAAGGCTGGAGTTGAGCTGTGTGGTAACTGGCTTTGGGTGCTGGGGCTTCGTTCATCGTACAGCTGGTGTGGACTGAGGTGTTGCTACTGAGGCCTCCAGCTGCACTTGGCAGTCGCTCTGTGACTTTGCCCTGTGAGACTGGGCAGTGCTGTCTTCAGGGAAGTGGTGTTAAGACATAACACTTCCCAAGGCCTTAAGTTTGGAGGAGCTGGATGTTTAATTCATCCTTTCTCTCCCTTTACGTTGCTGCTTATATATGCTTTGTGTTTTAGTTGTAATCGGGAGAGGAAACCCAGAGGAGGGCTGGCTGGTGCTATTGTCCATCCTTCCCTGTTCTGTGATCTAGCAGGCTCTGACGTGTCACTGCCTGGGCAAAGGGCTGCTACACTTCACGTGTTGTCAAGTGATGTCTGCTACCCACTGTGGCCAGACACAGCCCAGACCTTGGATGTGTAAGCAGGAGGAAGGGTTGACCTGGTGTGGGGAGCAATACCTGCCCTGCTCCTCTCAGGAGCTGCACAACTTCCTGTGCTGAGCCTCTGAGGGACATGTACGTGTCCAGAGGTGGCAGCCGACCCTCCAGGGCTTCTCCTCTGAGCCACTGGGAGTGCTGGAGGTTGGCACAGTTGCTGGGAACTGCCGACGCCTTTCCCTTCAGGGAAGGAAACTGTCTCGGACTTGAGACACATCAGTAAAGTTCAGGTAAAATAATTGTGGCCCAGGCATGTCTTCAGAGTCTCACTCTTGGGCTCTTGAGGCTGGTGGCAGCAATGTTTAGACCAAAGTCTTCCTTTGCTTATTCCCCTCAGTTTCCTGTTTAAAAGGCAGATTGTCACATATTTGGGGATTTATTTACCGTAATTGGAGTTATTTTCCTGGCTGCTGGCTTCTGCCCTCTGATGCAAGACTCCTTAGCGAAACATGTGTCCAGAAAGCCATGTGACTTTTTTTCCCCTTGCCACAAGTGCCAGCAGGATTTGTAGTAATCAACGCGCTGCAGGGAATTTCCACTGGCAGTTCAGATTTCTGAAATCTAGACGTTGACTTCGGAGGCAAAAGATTGAGCAGGGCTTTGTGGCAGGGAAGGGAAAGGTTTCCAGCAAAACCAAGTGGTGCTAGTGTGTCATACTCTCCAGTCCTGCCCTCCAGCCCAAGTGCAGCAAAGTCCCCATGGAGCAGTGTTGGATGAGCTCGCTGGGGTCTTCTGCCCAGTCTGCCTGTCACACAAGCACATCCTTACAGCTGCCCGTGAAGCTGTTCCACCGAATGCAGGGTGATACCGAGATCTTATTTCAGGGCAACAAAGAGAGGGGAAATGATTTGTAATGACAAAGCTTGAGTCTGCTTTAGAGCCAAGCTTCAGCAGCCCGAGCAGCAAGTCAGGACAGAGCTGGTGACCGGCAAGGTCAGGTTGGAGGGACTTTGCTGAGGTGCCACCAAGGCATGGCCAGCTCTGTGAATGCTGAGTCCAACACGCTATTTCAATGAAGAAGCAGCATCACTGTGTAAAATGAAAGGCAGGAAATGGAGCACTGGCACCCTGTTGTCCGTCTGTCCGGCTGTAAAATGAGAAAGGAGGTGCCTGAGGCAGCTGCCCCTGGGCTCTGTGTCCCCCCTGCCTTGGTGGTGGGAAAAGAGGGGTGCCAGGGAGTCAGAGCAGGGTATGCCAGGTGCAGTGGCTTTGGTGAAGCTTTAGATGTTTGCAGTGTGACAGGAAATCCTCTCACTTTTGAAGAGATGTTTCTGATTCTTTAATGTGCCTTGCGCCTTTGATTTCCTCATGCTTCTAAGCAGCACCAAGTCAATTACTGTATTTCTGTTTAAATCTCTGAGAGAACACTGTATAATTAGGCTAATTACGGTGCTTTGTGAAGTTGTAAAACTCCTGATTGAGCTTGCGGGGCTGTTTTATAACCTGCCAGGTGCAGGCAGGGAGGGCTGCTCACCCCATGCCCTGTGCAGGTTTGAGTGCAGCCTGCCAGCTTGGTGAGAGGGCTTCCTCCTGGGGGCTGCCCAGTGGGCTCAGCCCCTGCCAGCTCCGTCCTGCCTCCAGCTTTTCTCAGGCTGTGGCCCTTCAGTGAATCGTGTGCCTGGTGCTGGGGGGGATTCAGCTGGGAGTGAGCACCCTTGGCAGCTTGCTGGAATCTCTTTCCTTAACATTGAGACCAGGAATGGCAGTGTAGCCAAGACTGTGTTTCTCCATTTGATTGCATCTGCAGTGAGGAGGTGACCCCACATGGGTTTATGTATGGAGATCTTTTATTTTCCCTGATTAGGGCTTGCTGGAGGCTGCATGTGCCGTGCAGCAGGTTCTTGGCAGGACAGTGCTGGCTCTACCTGTGCTAAGTGATGGTCAGGAGGAAGGTGAGGATTTTCTTGGTTTACCTTCAGAAGTCACCCTGACTGTGTGATGCTCAGTCCAGCTTCACGGACCAGGACAGTTTAACCCTGGCTCGGTGACAACCCTGAAGGTACACAGTCCTTCTCTAATGGAAGTGTCACTTTTAGTGCTGGTTGATGTGCATCATGATGGCTGTGGTTAATGCGGCCTTAGGGATGGCTCATAGGTGCTAGTCGAAGGTACACAGTCCTTCTCTAGTGGAAGGGTCACTTTTAGTGCTGGTTGATGTGCATCATGATGGCTGTGGTTAACGTGGCCTTAGGGATGGCTCGTAGGTGCTAGTCAGAGGGCGTGAGTGATTTATCTCTTGCTGGGGCTCTTGGGTCCCCAGCCTGCAGGATGCGATGAGGGGCAGACTGGAGCACGTCGTCGTGGGATGGGAAGGAGGTGCTGTGTAGGGATGGGTTTGGCTGTGGAGTTTCTCCATTCCCCTTTCTCCCCTCCCTCCCAGGAGTGTGTGGTCCCCTGACCCTGTCTGGGTGACCTCGCGGTGCTTCTCGGCCGGCCCCGGGAGCAGAGCAGGGGCGTCTTGCGTAAGCAGCGCCTGCTCTCCGGGTAATGGCACAGGGATGGAGAAGGAGGCGCCTGCTGCCAAGGGCGGGTTGGGAACAGCATAAACCCTTCAGCATGAGGCCCGAGGAGCCAAGGGCTGACAGGCCTGGTGCCTGGTGCTGGGAGCAGGGCTGGTCCCGCCCGGGGGCCCAGCCGTGCGCGGGGCCGTGGCGGGGAGCGCGGCCACATGGGCTGGTGCGGCCGCGGAGGCAGGCGCAGCGGAAGGGATGCTCCAGGGCCCATCTGCAGGGGAGCGGGAGACGCGCCCCAGCTGGTGCGAGGCCCTGGCAGCCCCGGGAGCCGCGTCTGCTGGGGTTTACTGCTGTCTGCGCTGAAACACGGCTTGGGAAGGACGGGAGGGGGCCGGTGGCACGGTGCCAGTCCCGGTTCGCCTGGCCTTCTCGTTCCTTTCTCCTTCTCCTCCTCCTCCCCGCTCCCTCCAATGCTTTAAAGTCACATTTCCAGGCCAGACATAGAATTAATCTCTGGGCACTTCACATTGCTGGCAGCGCAAAGCAGGATGTGGGATCTTTTTTTCTCTCTCTCTGCGTCTTGGCTGACTTTTTTACCTCTCGAAGAATTTGGAAGGGCCGTGAGATTCCCCCCGCCCCCCTTGCCTCAGTGCCGTGCAGTTTTTCAGCACGCTGATCACCCTGCTGTGGCTTCACCCTAATAGATTTCATATGCTGACACAGTTGACATCAGTACCAAACTATTTTACATGTGATCTGGTGTATTTCCTGAGGAAATCTGCAAGATATTTATTAAGAACTAATAAAATAAACCTCTCCATGAGCTTTTAGGTAGTTTTCAATTTTTCATGTCTCTCTCGTTTCCTCTTATCAATGAGTTTCTATTTTCTCCCTCCTCTCTGACCATTGCAAGAGGAAACAAAAATAAATGTTTTAAACCGTTCCTGAATGGACACTGGGAATATTTCTGTAGTGATGTATTAGCAAAGTCGTATTTTTAGGGCTGTATTGTCAGGACTAAAAATATCCCGCTGCAGTGCATCCTTTTTATAGGGCTTTGTGTGTGTGTGTGTGCTCAATGTTGTATAAGTTTGCACCAATGTGTAAAGGTCTTTCTACTACTGTGGTGTTGCCTCCCCATCGCAGCTGGACTCCATTAGGCCTTGGAAATTAGTGTAATCCTGGTTAAGAAAGGGAAAAAAACCTTAATCAATCTTGCAGAGCCACGTTTCCCAGCTGAGCCGGGATACCTGCGTGGCAGCCCCGCTCTGAAGGGCTGCGGCAGCTGGGCTGGCGTGGCCAGAGGGTTCCTGACACAGAGGGTGTTCCTGACAGAGAGCAGCAGCTCCGCATCCCGTGCCTGCAGAGCAGTGGGGCTGGGGGCTGCAGTGGAGTTAGGGGAGAGCTGGGCTGGGGGCTGCCGTGGGGCTGGGGGCTGCAGTGGAGTTAGGGGAGAGCTGGGC